>ML803673.1:228369-238651 GCA_009831015.1 Picea engelmannii
CAGTTCACATATTGGTTACAGGGGTTCTTGGTTTCTTTCTGGATGAGGATTTCATAGGTGAGACCTTCCTTTTCTTAGATGAGTCTTCTTCATCCCTAGGCAGTGGTACTTTGACTTTCTGAGTTTCTGTATCACCTTCTTCATCGGGTGTAATGGAATCCATCCTTACAGATAGACTATCAACATCCTATACTTCTTCAGTCTTCTTTGTCATGTTTGCTTTCTTTGTCTTACTGGGAGGTATATCCTATGTAGTTCTGGGGCTGTCAATGTCGAACATTTATATGGGGTTTGCTGAAACAAGGATGTCGACCAACCATTCCTTGGTGATCTCTTCCAGGTCTTCTTCTATCAGCTTATAATAGGACTAAAGTTGTTCCCGGTGCTCATCAGTGTGTGGGGTTAGGTATATAAAGTGGAGGTCTACGCTGAACTTTATCAGAGGTCGGAATAACTATAAAGTGTTTGGGGTTATGCGTGGTTCACTCCTTATGTCTGATTTCAATTGGTTATAGTACATGTGGAAAACATAATTCGATTTCCATTGCTTTCTCCTGTCGTTTGAGTACCATAATGTACTAAACTTCGTGGCTAGTGGCTCAAAGGGATCAAGGTCTGGGAAGGTTGCACCTTCCGGTAGCCCCCATGCAATAAAATCGATTAGTATCAAAAGCCAACTAAAATGGAATTCATGCCCCTAATACTGGGCTTCTCTGTAGTCAATCTCCAGTTGATTCACCAGGTACTTCGCCTAGTTCATCTGTAGTGCCTCTGCGCACTTTCCTGCAAGTTCAACTACAAAGCCAGATACTTGTGTTTGTCGATTCTTGCGTACCAACTTTCTTGCGATCAGTTGGGATGCAAGGTGCACTACGCCACTTTCAATAGAGGCTACCTTCTATCCTCTCGTGCCTTTCTCAACATCGTGATAGGCTTCTTTGATCTTCTGCGCAAGATCATAGTATGCGATCTTTCCAGGATAGTAATCATGGGGATCAGGGCCTTGCATTCTAAGATCGGTGATCCAATTGATCAGTGTTGGATCAACAATTATGCGACTATATAACCATAGGTATCCTTCATGGTAACTTGCTAGTAGCAATTTTACACAAGCATTCACCTCTTGGTGTTTGCCGAAGTGCGGTATTTTCATAACGTTGAGCAAAGTAGACTGTGTAAGGTTCATCATCCATTCTTGAGGGATGATATTTGAATTCTTTCCTTTATTTCTCATCAAGTACTTATACAGGGTGAGCATGTTGTAAGCTTTACATTCCCCCAGGTTGAAGTTGCAAAAATTCAACGCTGTAACCTTTTCATGATCTGCCCGGTAGGTGCATACTTCTTTCGGTAGATAGGAAGTGACTAGGGTGTATTCAAAGTCTCTAGGGACACTGTCCATGTTAATATCACCACTCAAAGGGGGTATGTAATATGGTAGGATGGATGGCACTAACTTCGCATTGGCTACGTCGTCCTTATGCTTAGTTCTTCTTTCTGCATCAACTCGAGATGTTCCTTCTTGAGCAGTCGACAGAGAGGCTTCCAGTCCTCTCATCGATGATGCTTGGACTCTGGTGGACATTCCTCTTTCAAACATGACTCTCTCAGTCATTAAATCGAGAATGACCTCTATGAGCTAGTTGGACATACGCACTTGGGAAAGATAATTAGGGTCACAATGATCTCAAAATGTTGCACTAGGATGAACAATCTACTTGCAATGATCACTATAGACAAATACTAGTTCTGCGACATTTGATTTTTCAGTTGGAAAAAGTGTTCTTCGGGCACGACGCAGTGAGATAAATAGGAAATTTGTCAACAGTCTACTTGCAACAGGTATGAATCTTTCATGAACATTGATCCATTCATTATGGCATGGTCCAACAGTCTGGTGGTGATCCTTTAATGATTTTTTGTCCGTTCGGGGAGGAAGTAGAATGGGTATATCGGTCCAATGACTATATTGCTATGTCACAATGAAGTGTCATATGTCGATGTTATGATATCCCGACAAAGCTCAATTCCTGTGATTTTTCCTTTTGCGAAGTTTCTTCTGGAATCTTCTATAACTTTTCAATCTTGGCCCTCTTCTTACTTAGCTTCCTAGCCTTCTTACCAGTGAGCTTCATCTAGGTCATCCTTTTTCCATTTTGATCCTTATCTTCTCTCGACATAGTCACTTCGCAATGCTGAGATTCTTTCTTCAGATCCAAGGGTAATACACCTTCATCATATGGATTAGGTATTTCGGTCTTCTGTGGTTCCTATAATTCTCTTATAGCTTCGACATCTGAGTCCCTTGTGTTTAATAGCTTATATCTGTTCTCTTGTTCTTCCATCAAGTAGGTGATCTTTCTAGTCATAAATTCCATGAGTTCTTGCTTCTTTTGTTCTAGGGCTTCCTTTTCTTCTTTTCTTTGGATCTGGTCTTTTTCAATCTAGATATCACCTAACAAAGCTGGAAATGGGGCATAGTCCTCAATAAATTTAATAACTTCAAATTCTTCCTCTGTCAAAGCCCCGTGGGTACTCATAGCTATCCAGGTAATCCTGCCACATAGGGTTACCATTTTTCCTTTAAACAATCCTATTTTTCCTAGTGAAGGAACCATTTTCTCCTTTTCTTTGAAGATCTCTAACAAACTGGCATCTTTATGTTCATCCAGGGTTTCTTTCATTTTTAGCAACATAATATTTGATTCTTTCTGGGGTTCTTATATAATCTTAGTCTCTTGATATCCTTCAGGGTTTGCTTTCTCCATATTTAGCTTTTCAATTCTAGCAATCATTCTAGGGAAATCCAGTACTTCATGGTACATAGCCTTACAATAGAGGCAACTAGGGTTTATCCCAGGGAATTCCTTAGCAGGATGTCCTGGTCTTATGCAACTGTTACAAAGAGTTAATCCTCTCTTTCTCTTCAATGATCCCCAACTTTTCTTATACTGCTTTCTAGGGTCATAATGGCTATCCTGTAAAAAATTCTTTCTAGGATACTGCATCCATTGGTTAGTCCAAAAATTCTTTCTGTGCATAGGTATAACATATCTTTCATTATTCTTATCAGATCTATTCATATATAACGTTATTTCATCTAATAATGTCCTAGATTTCATCAAGAATACCTAAATCCATACTTTAGAAACAAAAAATTTCACCTCTTTTACTTCTACAGGGCACAAAGTTTACAGATCTAAGAACTTTTAACTATTCTTACCTTTATCGGAGCACAGAGCTTACAGATATTACTTATTTTCTTCAGTATCAAGTGGATCACTGCACACTAGGGCATATATCCATGCATAGATCTTTCACAATTTCAGGACAAATATTTTCACAAAGCTTCTTCTACTCAGTTCCCAGCAGTCATAGTTTCAGGTCCCAGCAACAGAACCATTTTTTGGCACAGGGGAAGACCCAAGGTTCAATGGTACAACAACACACCAAAAAAACCCTAGCTATCGTCCCATTCGGCAACACCTGCGACGCAGATGAAGTCTCACCCGAGGTAGAAGCAGGGGTGGTTGCGAGACTCAGGTGTCTGCAACCTTAGCTGGGACATAGATCTGTGATTACAACACTTAGGAATTACCTAGCATAGATTACTCATCAATATTCAACCCTCGTGATACTTCACAGATAGCACAAAGCATCACAGCATGTACTTAGATCTAAGATAATTCAACACATGGTTCACCCCCACCTTGGGGCTACGTCCACAAAGTCTTCTTATTTATTAGCTTTAGTTAATCAAGTTATAGTACATAGCCATCCTAATCCCTCTTTGCATAGGACATAATATCTGTGCATCTCGCTACATCCTTCTTCCTTGCACTACAACACAAAGCCTTCTACAATCTCTCACAGGGACTTGCACTCGACTCTACAAGTCTTACCTAAAATGCACAAAGCCTTGATCACATAGATTCAACCCTTGGCACTTAGCCTACATCACATAGATATATCATCCACACCCTCTCTATTATGGCCTAGACATCTATATATATATACAAAATAGGCCTAAACATGGGTAAACCCATGGGCCGACATCCCAATCCCGTTACATTATCCCCAAAAATCCAAAAAGGACCCAAAAAGGCGTCTAGCTTCCATGATTTCTACTTTGCGTTGCGCTCCATCTTTGACAAGCTGTCGAAGTCCCAAAAAATGGTCAAGTATGACCAAGTGTTCCTCAAAAATTGGTCAAGGGCCAACATGTTAATATTATGGTAGCTTCGGGAGGTATGAACCTCTATTGTGACCTATGACGAGATTAGAATATTCCGGAAGGAAGAAAAGAAGTAAAGGAAACCCTAGATGAGATGTCGACTGTAGAAATATAATTAATATGAATTAATTAGTACCCAGAAGGAGAATTCGGCCTCAGTAAGTCTTCCATAGCCACTATAAATATAGGGTGCCAGTTCTCATTATTCACATTCTCAGAATTGGAGAGAGCCAGTTGTGTGCACCACAATTGGCAGTTTTGTGCGCAAGATTCTGGGGAAGGTGTTGCGCTAGTTTCTGGGTGGGACTATTTGATCAGCTTTATTTTCTATTCTTCTTGGTGCATTATCCTTGCTTGGCTATTGATTGCTACCAATATTCTTCTATATCAAGGTCAAGGTGCTCGGAGGGTGTCTTCGGCCTATGGTTGGGTGACAAGGGTATTGTCAATGGTAAAACGAGCACAATCTTTCATATTATACTAGGTTATGGGCCCACACCTCCTTCATTCAGCCTAAATACTGGAAGGAAGCATAGCTACTAGGATATTGAGCTCATCGAGGAATTTTCACTAGGGTTACTAGCAGGAGAAGCCTCCAAGACACTATCGCTAGGGTTGCTAGTAGAAGCAGTTGTAGAAACCCTAATCTCAATTCTGACACCTTGTGATGGAGCATCTCGCTCAAGAAGAATATATTCAGATGCACCCTAACTCAACGCATCTCCTGGATCTCTCAGAAGACAAAAATGATGAATTTGAAGTTTTGGATCAAGGCATGACCAGTTACCAGTCAACCGACGACATGAGTGAAATGATCAGTCTTTTACACTACTCAGCACTTACCGGAATGATTGAACATGACATGTGGATAATCGATAGTGGAGCTTCTATGCACATGATGGGATATCAAGCCAGACTCCCAAATCTAAATGAGAAGAATACCTCATACAAGGTAGAGCTTGGAGACAAAACCACTTACCCCGTGGAAGGATTTGAACAAGCCTCCATCAAAATGAAAACAAGTAACTATGTTCACTTAAGCAATGTTTTCTTTGTACCTAGTTTAGAAAAGAATATTGTATCGATATCATGCCTAGAAGAAAAATTAAACAGAATAGCCTTCGTGGATGGAAAGGTGTTATCTTGGCATAAAGACTCCAACATAGTGTATGCTAGGGTTATTGGAAGTCGTGAAGGAAATCTGTATAGACTACTAGAATAGATGAAGAAGCTCTCATACATGACAAAGTCAACCCTAATGAGATTTGGCATAGAAGGTACACTCACACAAACTATCAAGAATTACCTTTTCTTAGAAAGATGGTTGAAGGAATACCATAATTGAAATCTACACAGGAAGGAATTTGCAAGGGATGTGTCCTTGGGAAGAATATCAAGAAACCATTCCCAAGCAGCAACAACAAATCTAAAGAGATTCTAGATCTGATACACTCAGATGATTGTGCTCCGATGCCAGTAAAATCTCTAGGAGTATCTTCTTACTATGTAATCTTCATAGATGACTATCCAATAAATACTTGGTTATATCTACTCAAGACAAAATATGAAGTATTCAACAAGTTTCAAGAGTTCAAAGAAGAAATAGAAAATCTCACGAATAAGAAGATCAAGACACTAAGAACCAATAATGGTGGATAATACACATCAAAGGAATTCGTTGCATTCTGCAAATCGGCAGGGATTAGGAGGGAGCCAACAATCCCTCATAATCCTCAACAAAATGGTCTAGTTTAAAGAAAGAATAGATCCATTGAAGAAATCGTAAAATCCTTACTAAATGATCAAGGTCTATCCATGTTCTTATGGGGAGAAGCAACAATGACAACAATATATGTGCAGAACATAATTCCTCATCGTATATTGAAAGACATGACACTAGAAGAAGCTTTCTGAGGTAAGAAACCTAATGTGGAAAATCTAAGAATATTTGGATGTCCTATTTACTCTCACATACCCAAGGACAAGAGAAATAAACCAGAACCTTCAGGAAATAAAGGTATATTCATAGGATACAATGATTCATTCAAATATTATAGAATATATATTCCAAAAAAACACAAGATCGAAGTCAGAAGAGACGTAAAAATCAATCAGAAGATGGCCTTCAAGAAATCCATAGAAGAAATTATAGACTAAGAAGATATTTAAGAACTTAACGAAGAAAGCACAAAAAATGAAAATGACGAAAAGGAACTACTTGATCATCCTATGGAGCCATGTGAAAATTTTAATTTAGATATCGTAACTAAGACCAAGAAAATACCATATTGGCTTGAAGCTACCTTACAAGACGTAGAAAGACTCAAGGTTCCAGAAGGAACATTTAGAAAGAGTAAAAGACCTAAAAGATTCTCAAGTTATGCAACATACATGACGAAGATTCTAGATGAAGAACCTACCACATTTGAAGAAGCAGTTCAAAAGGAACAATGGAAAACAACTATGACGAAAGAGCATCAATCCATTATGGAAAATGAGGTATGGGAAATTGTACCTATACCTAAATAAAAATCCATGGTAACTTCAAAATGGGTATACTAGATCAAACATGCAGTAGACGGAAGCATGAATAAATACAATGCAAGATTCGTAGCTAGAGGGTTCTCCCAGAAGGAGGGAGAATATTATGATGAAACATTTGCTCCGGTGGCTAGATATACTTCCATCAAAGCTATCATATCTCTTGCCACTTCCATGGGATGGAACTTACATCAGATGGATGTAAAGACGACCTTCCTAAATGGAACAATTGAATAAGAAGTATATATTGAACAACCTCAAGGGTTTGAGGTACATTCTAGAGACACTCACATTTGCAGATTAAAGAAAGCTCTATAGGGACTCAAGCAAGCTCCAAGAGCTTGGTATGCTAGAATGGACAACTATCTAACAAGACTTGGTTTCTCCAAGAGTCATGCAAATCCAAACCTTTATTACAAAGTCATGGACAATGCACCTGTGATTCTACTATTATATCTTGACAATCTATTCATAACAGGTAAAGAGTCTCTTATTATCCAATGCAAGAAGGAATTAGCTTCTGAATTTGATATGAAAGATCTAGGTATCATGCATTATTACTTGGGACTAGAAGTATGGCATAAGCGTGGTGAAGTATTCCTTGGACAAGGAAAGTACACAATAAATATCCTTCATAAATTTGGAATGATGGATTGTAAGTCCATGGAAAATCCTATGAATGCATATATAAGAAAAGTGAGAGTTCCAGATTCTGATCCAGTAGATCCATCTCTATATGGAAAACTAATTGGGTCATTGATTTTTTTGGTAAATAATCGACCATACATCTGCTTTGCCGAGAATACACTAAGCCAGTTCTAGGTGGAACCAAGACATGAACATTGGATAGCTGCAAAGCATGTATTAAGATATATTTGTGGAACAATAAACTATGGCTTGAGATATACCACATCCAGTGATATAGAGCTTCATGGATTCTCAGACTTAGATTGGGCAGGAAGTGAAGAAGACAGAAAGAGCACTTCAAGTATATGTTTCAGCTTGGGCTCCGTTATGATATATTGGGGTAGCAGGAAACATAAGTCTATCACACTCAGCACAACATAAGTAGAGTATATCGCAGCATGTGAAGCATGCACTGAAGCAATATGGTTAAGGAAGTTAATCTTCGATTTATTTGATCCTATTCCAGAATCGACCATAATACATTGTGATAATCAGAGTTGTATAAGATTATCAGAACATCCCGTATTTCATGAAAGGTTGAAACAAATTGAGATCAAATACTACTTTATTCGAGATAAAGTCTAGGGAGGAGAGGTAAATCTCGAGTATATCCCCACTGACGAGCAAACAACAAACATTCTAACAAAACCTGTATCCAGAATAAATTTTACATATTTATGAGAGAAGATGGGGATCGTGGAAATAAATCCCTTAGTTGAAAGGGAAGACTCTCCAGGTTAGGAGGGAGCACAAAAAATATTATTGAAACATTTATCTTTGTGATTGAAAAATATTCCAGATTGGACAGATTCTTTCCTGTTCGGAAAGTGGATTAATATTTTTGATGGACAGTGATTTCCCATTGTGTTTAACATGGGAAATGGTCCATATTGTTGATGTATCATAGACAACAAATTCCAATTGTGGTTAACATGGGGAGTGCTATAGGGAAGTATCTCTTCTTGAGGGTTACTCAAGAAGACTGTCCCGCCTCGCCGGACAATTATTTCTCATAGTGGTTAACATGAGGAATGGTCCATTTTGGAGGTTGATACAGGATAGTATTTTCCTCTTGTGGTTAACAGAGGAAATGGTCTGGATAGTAATTCCTTAGGGTTTATACATTCTCTTCAGGGTGCACTTTGATTAGTGTAGGAAGAATGGCCCAGGGTGGGGAATCATCCAGGCTCAGTGATCAGGGACAAACATTCCTTAGGGTTTATACATTCTCTCCAGGGTGCACTTTGATTAGTGTATTAAGAATGGACTAGGGTGAGAAATGGTCCATGGCTCATAAATCAGAAAAAATCATTCTTCCTTGTTTGAGAAGAATAGGGCAGATAGCCCATTGTTGATGTTCTATACTAAGGGCAGATATTCTTTCAGATCTCACATATGTGAGTGAAAGATTGGCCCAGATGGTTCAGTTTATTTTAACAATATTTTATGTGCAGGTTGTCATCAGATGATTGTTATGGAGACTACCTATCTCTAGAAAGTAGATATATACTACTATGGTGGATATGTTCCATTGTTTGTGACTATGTGTCACGGTTTGAGTAGTTGTGTACTACCGTGGATAGACACAGTTGTGTTCTATCAATTGATATTGTACCAATTGTCATAGGAGATTATCCAGTTGGATAATAATGATGGTGCTTGTGATGCTACCAGTTGAATGGTCTATTTGTGCTCAAGACCATACCTCCCTAGCTAGGAGGGAGTGTTAATATTATGGTAGCTTTGGGAGGTATGAAACTCTATTTTGACCTATGACGAGATTAGAATATTCTGGAAGGAAGAAAAGAAGTAAAGGAAACCCTAGACGAGATGTCAGCTGCAGAAATATAATTAATATGAATTAGTTAGTACCTAGAAGGAGAAGTCGACCCCATTAAGTCTGCCAGAACCACTATAAATATAGGGCGCCAGTTCTCATTATTCACATTCTCAGAATTGCAGAGAGCCATTTGTGCGCACTGCAGTTGGCAGTTTTGTGCGCAAGTTTCTAGGGAAGGTGTTATGCCAGTTTCTAAGTGGGACTATCTGATTAGCTTTGGTTTCTATTCTTTCTTGGTGCATTAGCCTTGCCTGGCTATTGATTGCAACCAATTTTCTTCTCTGTCAAGGTCAAGGTGCTTGGAGGGTGGCTTCGGCCTATGGTTCAGTGACAAGGGTATTGTCAATTGTAAAACGAGCACAATCTTTCATATTCTAACACAACAAAACCTGATCTTACTCGTACTATATTTCTTAAAGGAATTATGGACAAATATATAGATGTTATTAATATAATGGTTTCTGGGGATATCTCTTCTTTACCATTTGATAAAATTTGTGAGATATGAAGAAAATACTTTAGGGGGGAAGCTAAACTAGGAAAAAGTCAAAGGGATTCCATCCTAAAAGTAACAAAAACTGCAGTTGGAGTATTACTAAAGAATAAATTGGTAATTTACTGGAAAAATTCAGAACTGAACTTAGTACATTAACCTCCCAATTTGATTCTTTTAACACTAAGAAAAGACAACAAGAAGAAATTGTAGCTTGAGCAATTTTTGGTCCTAATTGTAGAAAGAAGCATCCAAAGAATGAATGCCCACTAAAGAGTATTCAAGTTTATGGAATTTTTGCAGAAATCACGTGACAAAAAATTGTCCCTTCCTACCTGGATTAAAAGCAATACATAAAGAAGATAATGAAGCATTAGAGGTACTTTACAAAATTGCACTATGCAGACCTTGGCAACCATAGATAGGTATGTTTTAGGATCCCTTGCAAAATTTTCTACATTTCCTACTCTTAATTCTGCATAAACAA
>ML803673.1:243892-262368 GCA_009831015.1 Picea engelmannii
TCCAATGGTAGTACAAGATAAGAAAACAGGGGGAATCAAAATTTGTGTATACCTAATAAAGCTAAATGATGCACGTTTGTATGATCCATTTCCAACACCTTTTATAGATGAAGTGCTAGAGAATGTAGGGGGGCAGGAGGAATATTCCTTCCCAGATGGATTCTCAAGATCTCACCAGATAAATATTGCATAGGAAGACATATATAAGACTACTTTTTCAATAGAGTGGGGAAGCTACCAGTACACATTGATGCCTTTTGGGCTGAAGAATTCCCCTGCAATTTTCTCAATAGTAGTGGCCACATCCTTTAAATAATTTATTCATAATTTTCTTGAAGTTTATTTAGATGATTGGAGTATTCTTAGTCTCTTGAAGAATCACATAAAATTACTAATATTAATGTTGGATAGGTGTAGACAATGTCATATTTCATTGATCTTGAAGAAATTTATTTTATGTGATCCTTTTGGAATTTTGTTTGCAATGTGGTATGTAAGAAAGGATTACTAGTGGATCCTGCCAAGAGTGTAGTTATTTTGGACTTACAACAACCTACATCAATAAGACAGTTAAGAGAAACCTTGGGCCATACTAGATACTACAAGAATTTCATTAAGGGATATGCATAGATTACAACACCCATGGAGAAGTTGTTGAATAAAGAAGCTGAATTCCAATGGAATGAGTACTGCTAGAAAGGTTTGGACACATTGAAGCAGAAGTTAGTGACTGCGCCAATTTTGATATTCCCAGATTGAAAGAAGGAATTTCATGTTTATGTGGATGCATTTTCCATATCTTTTGGCACCGTATTATCTCAACTAGGATAAGGAGAGTTATACCATTCAGTTGCATTTGCATGTAGGAAGATGTCAACAATGTAAAAAAACTACACTATGGTAGAACGAGAGGGATTAGAAATCGTGTATGTGCTGTAGAATTTTATATATTATTAGTTGGGTTCTCATTTCAATATGTATACAGACCATTTTACACTAGGATACTTAGTGAAAAATCCATTGTTGTGGGGGAGAATTTGCAGATGGTTTATACTATTCCAAGAGTATGACTTTGAAGTGATCACTAAGACATGTAAATTAAATGCAGGACCATATCACTTATATCGAATTCTATCATGTGAGGATGTAGGGAACCTAGATGATAGTTTACCATATGTGCATTTATTTGTAGTTCGAATGGTGGATGACTACTTCAAAGAAATTATGCAATTATTAAGTACGAACATGACTCCATTGAACATGACAGTTGTAAAAAAGAAACATTTAGAGGTTAAGGAAATGGACTATTAGCTAATTACGAGGAACTTATACAATATATGTGCAACTGATATATTAAGATGATGTGTGTTAAAGCATGAAAGGACAATGATACTATCAGAAGCTCATGAAGGTATTGTAGGAGGAAACTGCAAAAGTAAAGCGATTGCACATAATATTTTGTACATAGGGATTTGGTGGCCCACACTTCATAAGGATTCTAAGGAATATTGCTATGCATGTGATGTTTTTCAAAGGGTTGGAAAGCCATATAGAAGGGATGAGATGCCTTTTCATCCACAGGTTACATTGCAGGATTTTGACAAATGGGTGATAGATTTTGTAAGACTAATCAATACACTAGTTAGGAGATCAAGAGATAGGTATATAATCATTGTGACGTAATATTTGACCAGATGGGAAGAAGCAACACGAGTCACAGACTGCAGCGTGGATACTGATACATTATTTCTATTTGAGAATGTCGTTACAATACTTGGTTGCTCGTTCATTCTATTGAGTGATCAAGGAACATACTTACTGAATAAGATGATTGTAGCATTGACTAAGGAGTTTCAAATTCACCACCAGAGAAGAACGTTGTAGCACCCTCAGGAAAATGGGATAGAAGAATCCTTCAATAAAATTTTAGAAAATAATTTGACCAAGATCTGCAATGTAGGAACGGATGATTGGGACTTAAGGATCCCTACAATATTACAGGCATACAGGACTACAAGAAAAAGGTTGACATGACATATACCTTTTAGATTGGTATATGGGAAATAAGTAGTAATTCTGATGGAATTTATTGTGTCGAGATTGCATGTTGTAGTGATTACAAATATTTTGGACTCTGGCGTAGTAGATGAAATATTGTTACAGTTGTTATGGCTCGAGGAAGAGTGATTTGTTAAAGGATTCCATTAGTATGTCCAAAAGGAAAGAGAAAAAGTGTGGCATTATAGGCATATTAAACATAAAAGTTTTCAAGGGGGATATTTAGTGTTTTTATACGACAACAATTTCATGCATCACCCTAAGAAGTTTAGGATGCATTGGGTAGGTCCATATGTCATCAAGTATGTGACATAATCAAGTGTTGTGACATAATCAAGTGTGACATAATCAAGTATGTGACATAATCAAGTGTTGAGTTTACATATGATACTAGATACATGGTAACACCATTTACTGAGGATTGGAATTTCTTTCATTTTCAGTTATTTGGACATTCTAAAGTCACATGATATATAATTGTTTGTCTTTCTGTCATCATAAACTCATTCCGAAATATAAAATACTTCTTTGAGTTTCTTCAGGAAGTATTATGCTTTTTGTTGTCATAGTTTTACACTTGACACAAGTTAAGAGGATCTTATACAAATACAAAGAGATGAATCTAGCTTAGTACTGATGATCAACGTCGGGTTAGTTAGTTTATATTTTATTTAATTTCTTTATTTGAGAATGAATAATGATTGCATCATTTAAACGTTAAATACTTTGACCATTATCGTTTTATCATTTAGAATATTATTCAATCATTGTTTATTAGTTTTTCATTTAAAGTACAAAGATAGTTTCCTTTATTTTCTTATTTTGATCCATTAGTTGAAAATAATTATTTTCACAAGGCTTTGCTTAAACCTTGTAAATTGTATATAGAAATTGTACATAAACATTGTTAGTTAAGAATTTTTAATTAAAGTGTTGATTGTGAGAGTTGTATATATATTTTTTTTTATAAGAAAAAAGGGAGGAACCTATTTATATTATTGTTGTAGAGTTACAGAGTCTGTTTACGATGCCAGTTGTCCCACCTAAGCAGGAAACTGAGACAACTGGAAATTCTATGCCATTTGTCTCCAAGCAAACAAAACTATCGGAGTATTGTCTTGCCCGAAGGAAACTAGAATGCCTTGCCATTAAGTTCAGAATGTGTACTAAAAACCTAGTTGTAGCATGACTATGATCTAATTGGACTAAAATTTTGTTCGGAAACAAAAAATGATTGCTAACTAAGAAAATCACTGAACCTTTTATCCAGCCAACTCGTCCTCGTCCCCGTGCCTTCACCATCCTATAGGAAATGCGTAAGCTTGCACACACATAGGGAATTTCCTTTTCAGGAGAGTCCTAGAGTGTGCATCAAACAACATGTCGAGTCAATTGTCGATTCGAGCAATGCGAAAGATCTGATCGTCTACCAGGCTCTGCATGTCAAAGATTAGTGGTAGGTACCCCAGATTGGTGAAAGGATGTTGTTCCTGCCAATTACCCTTAGCAGAGGCTAAGGGAAATGGCCCCGTTGGTCCTTCGCTTGCATGTGATTCACTGTCATGATGTGCCTGCTAGTTTATTAGCTGAGTCGCCTCCTCCAGAGGTGCACCAGTGGGTGGGTCATTTTTTCCTTTTGTGCAGGACGATGTCTCTTCCTCAACATAGCAGGTGGTGAATTCCTTTGTCGGGAGAGTTGCACTGGAGCCAAGTTGTTTTCCCGAAGGTGAAGTCTTGTCGACTGTGCCAAAATCAGTGGGAGGATTCCAATTATCCGTGACAGTGAAAAGAGGGAGCTCTGGGTAGCTTTGCATGGCCTCGTCCAGGTTGATCTCTTCCACGTACTCTATTGGAGGTGTTCGAGGTTTCCTAGACTTCCTGTGTCTTCGCGAGGACGCCAAGGCCAATGCCTTCTCAAATTTCTTCTGCCTCTACCTGCGCGATTCAGTTGTGTACCAAGATGCGCCCCTACATGGCTTCCCTCATGCTTTGGGCATGATGGAGAACCTAGGGATGGCCGAGGTTCCCTGTGGATGGATGTCTTTTCTCCAAAACTCCAGTGGGTCTGTGAAATTCAGCTCTGCATTTGGCTCTGCTGTATACAAATGCCACTCAAATATGTCGAGGTGGGTGATAAGGAGGAGGAAATGGTGACTGCCATGGCCATTAATGTTGGCCTCCTAGTGCTTTGGTGCACTGTACTATTCACTTGCGCGAAGGGCCTCATCTCCTAGTTGATGCTGCATGAGCTCGATCCCATTTATTTGCTGAGGGGATGGTCATCGATGGTTATATTAATGGTGTGGCCCAGCGTTATCCTGCGTGGCTCGACTCTACAATGTGGCACCCCATCTTGGATGTGGGAGTTGTATATTAAGTTAGTACACATCTTTTAGTTTTTTTAGGATCTTAGTTGGCTAACAAAGCCATAAAACTTGTCAGGGTAGATTATACCAAACGACTTGGGTTAAATATACAACCTCAGACCATATCTTCCCTTCCTATTGATGGTGTGTCATAAGTGCCCACCAAAAAATGGCACTAGAAGGAGGACCGAGTTAAATTTAATGATTACATGTTTCACCCCTCAGCCATTCATAATTCCATATTTATAAATTCTTCTTCTTTGTCATCTTACAATGCACTAGAAGGCAGGTTAGATGACAAGCTAACTATTTGGAGTCAATTTCTTTAATTTCTTCAATTTTCATGGCTCATGCCCAAATCACTATGTTGGAACATGCTTTCAATGTCTCATTACCAGTTATTACCAACAAGACAATTGAGCTCTTTTTAGAACTCACCTTTGATGGTGAATGGAACACATCTACAGTAGACCATATTTCTAATTTTTTTTTAAATGTTTAAAACATAATATCATTGATCCTAATGTCATATGCATATTGTTCGCTCTCACCTTCTGAGGTCAGGTTAAATACTAGTTCGAAATATTTTCCAGCTAATTCGATTTATTATTTGTCTGAGTTTGTAATTGAGTTTTTATTAGAATTTAACAATTATGATTATGATGAATTAAGTGAAGAATCAAGTTTCTTAAGGAATGAAAATGATGAATCATTCGATGATTTTGAAATTAGGTTCATACATGTTTGTACTAGATTCCCTTTGAAAGAAATCCATCTTATTAATGAATGGTTTCAATATCTTGTTTCTCTCTCAGACAAGCAAGATCAATTACTTGTTAACCAATCTGAATTGAGCACTAATACTCAATCTCAATATGGTTTAAAATTTCATGATGATCTTGAAGTCATTAAAGAACCACATTTTTTGTCAACTTCCTACGTTTTGGTAGATCAGGAGCAACATGACATTTTACAAGATACAATTGTCGCTTCTGATATTTCTTTGCCAATAATGTATTCTTCTATTGAGGAAGGAACATTGAATTTAAAATAAGACCATGGTCAAAATCTCCAAGATATTACAACTGTTCATGAAGCAAAATAGATGGAATGTGAATTTGGTAATCTTGTTGTGAGTAAAACTTTGTAGCAAACCCCCTTTGTTAGGATTACAAGCAAAGCCAAAAGTGATTTTTTTTTTTTTTAACAGGACGACAACAATGATTATAGCTAAACAACACATCTGACGATGAGAACCACACCCACAGAATAAGCAATAGAAAACTATGACTCCATGAACTGGCACAAGAGAAACTGGGTGAAACATGTATAAAACAACAAGTAGAAATGACTACCCGCCCAACACAAACATGACCACACCTACAAGATAAGGGACAACATCCCCATCCCAACCCAATGACCTCAACGACTAGTTAACTAGAACCTCGGTGTCGTGCAACCAAATGCATGAAGGCGTTCAACCCATGCACCAATAGAAAACTTACAACGATCAACAACACTCACACGAAAGGCACATATTCCATCCAAGTTATCATTTGCCTCTATCAAATAGGGTGTGCCATGATCCCCTCATCAGGACACATGATGTCCCCAGGTGATAGGTGTTGATAACCCTGGTGCTACCTAACCTATCCAGACCAAGTACTCTATATGAATCCAACTCTCTAGGAGCCAAGTTACTGACAAGAGGATTACACCCACACCCCAAGCAACAAATCAACAAGAGACATGATAACACTCAAATTAAATTGCGTGGAGGACTAGAGCATTATTGTTTCCTAGAAGAAAACCTATGGTGTACTGAAAAGACCAATCACCCTTTTCAGCTCAACCTATGGTGTACTGACAAGACCAATCACCCCAATCACCCCTTTTAACATTAATAATTATTATTTCCTTTGTATAACAATTCTACTTTTTATTTTTTTGGAGTACAATTCGCCTTAAAGGATAAGTTAGTTAATGATTAGGGGTATGTTAAATATTGAATAAAAGTTCAATTGTGAAGAAAGGTGTATGTGAAGTTGTTCACCTTAGATAAGGCAATATTAATTCATATAAACTAAACATGACAATATTGAACTAGAAACCAACATGCTAGTCATAGAGGGGTTTACCTTTTTCACTTAATTCTAAAAGAAAAACCTATATTCTCTAGAACACGAATTGATCAGAAGGAGGCACTTAGAAATCAATGGATAAATCATGTAACAACAACAATCATTGACAACAACTTCATAAAGATAAAATGATATTAACTTTGTAATAGAATGCCATTTAAGAGACCATTGTCTTTGGTTGAATGTCTCCCAAATTTAACAACAATCTAAGGAATAGTTTGATCCTAAGATAATTGTATTCCAACATTAAGTTTAATTGGGAGTTTGGATTGATATTTGTTTATTTTTATTTTTTTGGGTTCTCTGCCTATTAAATCCTATAAGTCTATTAAAATATAAGTTGGATAATTCTAAATCCGCTAGTTATACACAACCTACCTAGCATTTCCACAAGATCGTTGTTATATACAAAATATAACCGTTGTATAAATTAAGTCTTCTGATGAATCTATTAGTTAACTATTGAAAAATCCATAAAATACAATAATTTTGTGTAACATTTATTTATGAAAAAAGTTGTTTGTCATTCACTATTATTTAAATCGCTGTCAGACACATGTAAATGCATAAATTGGTTGTCTGTAGCTATATATTTGTTGGCTGTATAGACCACAACTGTGTACCCAATTCGTTGTCTATGTAACTATACTAGATCGTTGCTCGTCATACATTAATATTAAAAAAGAGGGCGATGTCATACCTTTATATGGGTACGATTTGGGTGTGTTGTAGCATTAAGGAAACAACACTTACAATAAAATTCACATATAATGTTAAAACACATTCAACATAAAACACATACAATAATAAACATGCATACCATAGAAATTCACACACAATATTAAAACCCATACAATATTAAAAGGGAGATAAAACTAACACAGATTTCCATAGGTGGGAAGTCGTTGCATAAAATTTGGCTACGTACTAAAATGATAATACGACCAAAAAAAAAACATGGCCAAGCCATCCATGGGTTTTCCACGAAGTGGGTAGCTAGCTATGAATCCTGGGCGAAGTCCCAGCCACTAAAACTGAAACTAACATAATCAAATAGCTATCTATCACTATCCTTTAACGAAAACAATAAACTAATTAGCTGTATAAACTTTTGATAAAATAAAATGCTATGCAAATATGCCGAAATACACTACTTTTCTATGCATTTTCCATGTTATAAACAAATGTAGCTAAATAAATTATGTGACTTTCGTCCAATAGGGATAATCACTGCTATGTTGTAAATGACATCACGGGTATGACTCCATTAGCTCTCAATATGAGTCCATTTAAATTCATAGTACACTCTGTTAGTAAGATTCACAGGTAAAAATTCTGTTAATATACACAATCGCTCAATCAAAAAATCATTATCGAAATTTTTTGTCAACATAAAAAAATATCAAACGTAGTCAATAGGAAAAAAGGTAGTCACTAACTTCACAAGGGTAATTTTGTTGTCAAGGTAATATATTACAGAGGGAAAACCCAAGCCAAATGTAAGATAAACACGGGGAAAAATCACCTTCAAATATATTAAATACATAGGGAAAATCATAGTCCAACAAAGGTAAGGGTTGTGAACAAGAGGACAAACGCTGGATAAAATCATTCTTAATTAAATTAAAGTGCAGAAGTAAATCACAGGGAACGAAGATGAACAAGGCACAATGTATTCATTCACCAGAAGCACAAATGACCATCAGTTAACAAAAACAACCAAAAGGGGTAGAGGGATGACATATATCCTTCGCTCCTCGTCCACGCATAGAAAAGTAGGGCATTAGAATCTATAGGTCATTGTGCACCAAAGTGATGATTGCTGATTTGGCTCTTGGCCGACTACTCAGGCGTCGACTAACAAACTAGGGATGAGGACAAAGTAAAAAAAGAAAAACTCTTCACCACAATCATCAAAACCAAAAGAAAATCATGACATTCAGGGATCAAATGCCATGGGAATCAAGTCAAGCAATGAGCTTATGACTATGAGGAATTTTAAGTTCTCGGTTGAAATGATAAGTCAAACATTTTCTTTATCCAATTAAAAGTACATAAATGAAAGCGTAATATATAATAATAATCTACCATGCACAATAAAAGTAAGTGTACTGCCCAAGTCATTCTCTCTGAGTCATTGTCCCTTGCGCTCTGTACAGCTCTCACTTGTCGACCGATGAGAATTCACCGGTACCTCCTAGCCAATTCTAGGGGTACTCTTCTTCCCCCTTAGCCCCCCGAGCCACAAAGGGGCCACACACACTAACTAGAGAACAACTAGCTCCCAACTCACCTCTCAAGGCCGAGCTGCCACTCCTCACTAAGCTAGGTATCCAAACTCCCATAAAATAAGTCAGTAAAGTCTAAAATTTTTTTGTGTAACGTTACACATCATAGCCCAGATCCATCCTTCTCCTCCTCCCTCCTTTATATATAATTTCTAAGTCACTTCCTTCCCAAATTCCCATTTAATTTATTGTTCAATAATTTAATTCAGAAAAATCTTGCCCGTACATGTGTCACCCATCCCCTTCATTGCACCATAAATTAATTTCATTAATTATTTAATTACTCCTATTTCCCTCACCCACCTAAAAGAATTTGTAGAATCGCTCCTAGGTGTCCTCATATTCCCTTACACATTTTAATGACTTACCCCCTTACTAGCTTACTAGTTGAGTTCAATTTAGAAAGTTCTTAATGGAAAGATACCTTACTAAGTTAGTCATTTTTCCTTTTACCTTAGTTTCCCTTTCTCTTTATGTTCCCCCCTTTTCCCCTTTTTCTTTTTAATTAATAAATTTTTAATTACCATATGTAACAAAACAATTATTTCCCCATTTTTCATTCTTTTTTTTTTATTTTATCCTGTAAAAGATTTTTATAAATTAATTGATTTGCTTACACCCTTCTCATCAAATGTTTAATGATTATTATTATTATTATTTTGTTTATATATATATATATATATATATATATATATTATCACAAGATTCACTTAGACCTAGATTTTATTTTCCTAGGTTGGGCGACATTTTATTATGGAAATTATTTTAAATATTTCTTATCACATTATTCATTCTAAGAAAATCTAGGTTTATTCTCTTATTAGTTAACAATGGGATGTGCCCTTCAGGACGCACTAGGTTCTCCAAGGGTGCCACTCGCCTCTTGAATGACTTCGTAGACATAAAAAAAACATCGAGTCAATACTCCACCAAGTGATCCTGTGGGCGACTAAGGGCCTCTAAGGAATAAGTCCCCTTCCCTATTGCGTGCCCCTTAAAATTATCACGAGTGACTATCGCAGTCTTCCCTCACGACATCGTGGGTATTCTCAAACTAGGTAATCATTAACCTACAATTTGAGCCACAACGAAAGTGCTAGTAGGCTGTGGTAGGGCTACTGTCCACACCTCTCCCTCAACGTCTCCGGTAGTCGTGCGTGCCCCTCTACTCCACATGTGAGTCTGTTAGGAAAGATATCGTCAACCTGCATCATCAATGAATCATGTCAGAAATGAGATCCATAATCATAACATCTAATCAGAAGCACATATGTCATATATACAACAATAAAATCCAATAGTCCACTCCCTGACTTGATCCAAAGTCCAAGGGTTTTATCGATGCATTTCCATCCTCGAGGTCCAAAATCCTACACACTCAGAAGAACCGAGTCAATAGAACCTACCTAAGTCAATACAACTAAATAACATATAATCATATCCACAATGCCTCATAATAATAATCAATGGCCAATGGTATAATAATCTAGATCACTTGCAAGCAATTGTCCTTAAAGAATAAGTTCACTCAGTGTGCACAAGAGTGGGATGTTACATACACCCCATCTTGGTCTAAACTTCATCCCAAAGTTTCACAGTAAAAGTGCCAAAATAACATGTATCATAGTATCATAAGTCTATCTATCCAACAAAATGGAAACCGCTGGCACATATCATATGCGTCCTCCGAGGTCGCCAAGTGTGGACTATATTTGTCCCTCTGGAGCTTGACCTCATCTACTGTTCGATGTTATATCTGTTGAATGCGATGATCTAGGATGTGGATTGGCTTAGCCGTGAGCGCACCCTCATCTGACACCCACAAGGTGCTCATGTCAAAACATGTGTAGGATCACTAATCATAATGTCTCAAACAGAGACATGAAAGACACCATGCATACGCCTCAAGAATCAGGCAAGGCTAGTCATTAGGCCATGTGCCTCTCTTTTCCATAATATTGTAGGATCCCACGGACCTAGGAGATAGTTTAGCCCCTTTGTCTGATAAAATCCTTGACCTCCTTATAACAATCATCGTAGCACTGTAAAGTTAGAATATTTTCACGTGGATTCGTCTAAAGAGGCAACACTGAAAAGATGCAAGCTCTCTGACTCAATGCATCTGACACTCGGTTCACCATTCCTTTTATGTAATAAATCTCGAAATCGTACTCGCTAAGAAATTTTGACCAATGTTGTTGTCATGCGTTTAGGTCGCTTTGCGTAAAGATGTGTTGTAGTTCACAGTGGTCCGTCTTTAGTTCAAAAATTTTCTAACAAGGTAGTGTCTCCAAACCCTTAAGGAATAAACAATTTCTAGCAAATCCAAATCATGCATCCCATAGTCCTCCTCATGCCTTTTCAAATTCCTCTAAATGTAAGCAATCATCCAACCATATTGCATCGAGACTCCGCCTAAGCCTTCCTTAGATGCACCAGTGCACACCAAGAATTCCACGTCCATGTCAGGGATATTTAGTATCGCTTTCGTTGTCAATAGCTCTTTGAGCCTCCGAAATGATTTCGTGCAATTATCGGTCCAAACAAACTTCTTTTTCTTATTATGTAATTCTGTAATTGGATTTGCTATCTTCAAAAATCCCTCGATGAACTGTCGATAGTATCCTGCTAAACC
The DNA here is from genome assembly GCA_009831015.1 of Picea engelmannii. NCBI lineage: Eukaryota > Viridiplantae > Streptophyta > Pinopsida > Pinales > Pinaceae > Picea > Picea engelmannii. The sequence continues at coordinate 255,381 of ML803673.1, forward strand.
CATGAAGCTATGCATTTTCAGGACATTTGTCAGCATAGGCCATTCCATAATAGCCTTTACCTTTGTTGTATCCACGACGATACCCTCATCGAAGATGAAATACCCTGAGTAGTGAATCTTTGATTGATAAAATGAGAATTTGGACAACTTCCCATACAATTTGTGCTCTCGCTTACACTGTAGTACCAAGCGAAAGTGCTCATCATGCTCCTTCATCAATGAATTACTGGAAAAACTTGGACAAGTACTCACAAAACACACCATTCATCAAACTCATAAATACCCCAAGGGAATTTGTCAATCCAACGGTAAAACAATAAACTCGTAACATCCAATCCTCATCTTAAAGGCGGTCTTAGGGATGTCATCCCCTTGATCTGTAACTGGTGATACCCTGGTTGCAAATCGATCCTTGAAAACATCGTCGCACCATTCATTTGATCGAGCAGATCATCAATCCTCAACAACGGATATTGATTCTTGATCATTTCCTTGTTCAATTGATGGTAGTCAATTTAGAGTCTCCACGACCCATCCTTCTTTCATATGAAAATAACAGGCACACCCCACAATGACTCCCTCAGACGTATAAGTCCTAGGTCTAGCAGCTCCCTCATTTGCATTATCAACTCCTGTAACTCTGAGGTTGACATACGATAAGGCATTCTTACTATAGGTTTAGTCCCCAGTTTTAGGTCTATGGTAATTTCAATTCCCTCTCTGGAGTCATCCCAGGTAATTTCCTCAAGGAATATGTCTACAACTCTCTCACCACCAGAAGGTGTTCTAAACCTTTTGTTGCTCCCTTTTTGTTTAATGCAAGGATCACATACAACTTACACCCCTTACGCATGCTCTTTCTTCGCTGCAAGGAAGAGATGAACCTTAGGAAAAATCCCTGGTTGCAACCTACAATCACACATATCTATCCCTCATCATTGACCAAGCTCAACCATTTCGTCCTACAGTTGAGTATTGCCTCATGCAATTCCATCCAGTCCATACCGATTACGACATCATAAGATACTAAGGTCATGACATATAGGTTGGCGATGGTGACAAATTCTTCCAGGCTAAGGGTACAACCTGTAACCTTTCCTCCAACCTTCTGGTTGGCTCCTAGAGCCATCTCTACAAAGCTAAACTCATCATGTTCGACTGCCTTTACCTTAATCCTTTTTAGCATTGCACCAAATATGAAACTCTTGGTAGCTCTGGGATCTATCAATACTAAGGGTTTGGTCAACAATGGTACCTGATGTCTCGAGCATAGTCGATTGGTGCTTTGCCAAGTGGTTATTCACCACTGCATGAATCCATTGGGCCTTGACCAAATATCCCATGCTAGTGGGTCCAACCAATCCAGATGCTCTAGTCCTCTCCACGGGGCAGTCATGCTAGTAATTTGGCTCTCCACATTCGAACACACTTTCTTCGGTCTAGTAATCTTGCTACCTGAAGTAGAAGATGAATCCTAACATTAAGGCCCAATACAAAGTTTTTGACCTTAAATTTCTTGGCAATTGGGTGCTGAGCATACCGAAACAAATCAAACAACGAGCCTCATTCTTGGGAACCATACAACTTCCCTGCCGCAAGGTGTTGAACTCATTGAGATGAAGCTCAATGAATTCCTATGATAGAAGCCACTCTCAGAACTGTTCCTCAAACAGTTCCCATGACACGTTTTTGATGACCATGTTCAAATGCGGTAGGAGTGTCTTCCACCAAAGAAGAGTGCTCCCCTTTTGCTGAAAGACGACCATGTAGACCTTCATGTTGGAGGTATAGTCATGAAGCACAAAGCACATCATCATACTCTCCAACCATGTCGTGGTGACTGTGCTATCCGAGGCACCAAAGAACTCAAAAAATTGACCTTCTCGATTTCTCAGCGAATACTAACAGTATAGGCTGGGTGCACTGTGGACCCTCCAGGGTATAGGTTCCCTGGACTTATCTCAGTACATATGGTGAATCAAGGTCTCTGACAATATCTGGAAGGACCTTGTCAAGCCATCATCATCCCTTACAAAAATCGGCTCCAGCTCAAGGACTTCTTCTTTCCCTTGGGGGTTAGATTTCGAATGTGCAGGCACCTCTGGAGGCATCACACCTCCTTCCATGACACCATGCCATGAACCTTTGTGGTGTCCTCCAATCAATATCATCGCATGGATACGTTAAGGTTTTAATTATCACTAGGTTAAAAATTAAGGGTTTATTGCAGTGGAAATCCTGACGATCCATAGTCATAGGGTTGAACCCACTCTGATACCATATGTAATGAACCCCCTTCATTACAACTACAAGCGAAGCCAAAAGTGAAAAGTATATTTATTTTTTTAACAAGACGAAAACAACGATTACAACTAAACAACACATCTAATGGAGAGCATCATGCCCGCAGAACAAGAAACAAAAAACTATGATTCCACACACAAGCACAAGAGAAACTGGGCGAAACATGTGTAAAACAATAAGGAGAAATGACTACCCGCCCGACACAAAAATTAGCATGCCTATAAGCTAAGGGACAACATCCCCATCCTGACCCAATGGCCTCGATGACTAGTTAACTAGAACCTTGGTGGTGGGCAACCAAACACATGAAGGCATTCAACCCATGCACCAATAGAAAACTTACAACGATCAACAATAATCACACAGAAGGCACAAAGTCCAACCAAGTTATCATTTGCCTCTATCAAGTATGGCGCACCATGATCCCCTCATCAAGAGACATGACGTCCCCAGGCGATAGGTGCGATGATAACCCTAGCACTACCTAACCTATCCGGACCAAGGACTCCAGATGAATCAAACTCGCTAGGAGCCGAGTTACTGACAAGAGGACTACACCCACACCCCTAGCAACAGATCGACAAGACACATGATAACACTCAAATTAAATTGCATGAAGGACCAGAGGATTCTTGTTTCCTACAAGGCAACCTTTGGTGTAACGACAAGACCAATCACCCCTTCCATCTCGACCTAAGGAGCAAGGCGCATAACTACCAAAATAACTAAAGGATATCAAAGGTTTTAGTTGATACATCTACTAAACTCTCGTCCATTAATCTCGCACAAGATAATCAACCATTACACTTACAACGTTTATGTCTAACAACCATATTAACCCACCATTTCACCTCTTCTTAACAGAATATAATCCTATTACGTTTAATAAAAATCAATAAACCCTAAAACTTTTCCATCTTTTAACATTAATAATTATTATTTCCTTTATATAACAATTCTACTTTTTATTTTCTTCAAGTACAATTTAGTTTAACGGATAAGTTAGTTAATGATTAGGGGTATGTTAAATATTAACTAAAAGTTTGATTGCAAAGAACGGTGTATGTGAAATTATTCGCCTTGGATAAGGCAATATTAGTTCATATAAACTAAACATGACAGTATTGAACTGGAAACCAACATGCTAGTTGTAGAGGGGTTTACCTTTTTCACTTAATTCTAAAAAAAAACCTATCTTCTCTAGAACACGAATTGACCGGAAGGAGGCACTCAGAAATCAATGGATAAATCATGTAATAACAACAATCATTGTCAACAAATTCATAAAGATGAAATGATATTAACTTTGTAATAAAATGCCATTTAAGAGACCATTGTCTTTGGTTGAATGTCTCTCAAATTTAACAACAATATAAGGAATAGTTTGATACTGGGATAATTGTATTCCAACATTAAGTTTGATTGGGAGTTTGGATTGATATTTGTTTATTTTATTTTTTTTGGGTTGTCTGCCTATTAAATGTTTTAAGTCTATTAAACTATTCACTAGATAATTCTAAATTCTCTAGCTATACACAACCTACCTAGCATTTCCACAAAATCATTGTTATATACAAAATATAATCGTTGTCTAAATTACATCTTCCGCTGAATCTATTGGTCAACTATTGAAAAATCTATAAAATACAATAATGTTGTCATACATTTATTTATGAGATACACTGTATTTCATTCACTATTATTGAAATCGTTGTCAGACACATGGAAATGCATAAATTGGTTCTCTGTATCTATATATTCACTGGTTGTACAAAACACAACTACCTACCCAATTCATTGTCTGTGTAACTATACCACATCGCTGCGTGTCAGACATTACTATTAAAAAAAGGGTGTTGTCATACCTTTATATGGGTACGATTTGGTTGTGTTGTAGCATTAAGTAAACAAGGCTTACAATAAAATTCGCATGCAATGTTAAAACACATTCAATATAAAACACATACAATATTAAACACGTATACCATATAAATTCACACACAGTATTAAAACGCATACAATATTAAAAGGGAGATAAAACTGAAACATATTTACATAGGTGGGAAGTCGTTGCATAAAATTTGGCTACCTACTAAAACGATAATACGACAACAAAAAAATGTGGCCAAGCCATCCATGGGTTGTCCACGAAGTGGGTAGCCAGCTGTGAATCATGGGCGAAGTCGCAGCCACTAAAACTGAAACCAACATAATAAAATAGCTATCTATTGCTATCCTTTAATGGAAACAATAGACTAATTAGCTGTATAAACTTTTGATAAAATAAAACGCTGTGGAAATATGCAGGAATACACTGCTTTTCTATGCATTTTCCACGCTATACAAAAAACTATATCACTGTCGTCCAATAGGGATAATCATTGCTATGTTGTAAATGACATCGTAGGTATGATTCCATTAGCTCACATTATGAATCCATTTAAGTTCACAATACACTCTATTAAATTCGTAGTAAGATTCGCAGGTAAAAATTCTATTAATATATGCAATCTCTCTATCATAAGAGCACTACCGAAATTTACTGTCAACATAAAAAATTGTCAAACACAGTCAATAGGAAAAAGGTAGTCGCTGACTTCAGAAGGGTAATTTTTCTCTCAAGGTAATACATTGCAGAGGGAGAATGTAGGCTAGATGTAAGATAAACGTGGGGAAAAATCACCTTCAAATATATTAAATGCATAGGGAAAATAGTAGTCCAACAAAGGTAAGGGTTGTCAGCAAGAGGACAAACACATGCTAAAATTGTTCTTATTTAAAATAAAGTGTAGAAGTAAATCACAGGGAACGAACATGAATAAGGCACAGGGTAGTTATTTGCCAAAAGAGAAATGCCCATCAGTTCACAATAACAAGAAATGGGGGTAGACGAATGACATCTATCCTTCACTCCTCATCCACGCATAGAAAAGAAGGGCACTATAATCTATAGGTCGTTGTGCATCGAAGTGACGACTGCCGATTTGGCTCATGGTTGACTGCTCAGGTGTGGACTGACAAAATAGGGATGAGGACGAAGTAAAAAAATCACAACTCTTCACCACAATCAACAAAACCAAAGTACAGTCATGACATTCAAGGATCGAATGCCAAGGGAATCAATTCAAGAAGCGATCTTACGACTATGGAGAAATTTAAGTTCTCGTTTGAAATGCTAAGTCAAACATTTTCTTTACCCAATTAAAAGTACAAAAATGAAAGTGTAAGATATAATAAAAATCTACCATGCACAATAAAAGTAAGCGTATCGTATCCCAAGTCATCCGCTCTGAGTCATTGTCCCGCGCGCTCCATATAGCTCCCGCTTGTCGATCGATGAGACTTCACCGGTACCTCCCAGCCAATGCTAGGGGTACTCTTCTTCCCCCTTATCCCCACGAGCCAAAAAGGGGCTAGACACACTAACTAGTGAAAAACTAGCCCCCAACTCGCCTCTCAAGGCCGAGCTACCACTCCTCATTGAGCTGGGTATCCCAACTCCCACAGGCTAAGTCAGTCAAGTCTAAAATTCTACAGTGTAATGTTACACATCACAGTCAAGATCCATCCTTCTCCTCCTCCCTCCTTTATATAGAATTTCTAAGTCACTTCTTTCCCAAATTCCCATTTAATTTATTGTTCAATAATTTAATTTAGAAAAATACTCCTCATACATGTGTCACCCATCCCCTTCGTTGCACCAGAAATTAATTTCATTAATTATTTAACTACTCCTATTTCCCTCACCCACCTAAAAAAATTCCTATAATCACTCCTAGGTGTCCTCATATTCCCTTACACATTTTAATGACTTACCCCCTTACTAACTTACTAGTTGAGTTGAATTTAGAAAGTTCTTAATGGCAAGATACCTTACTAAGTTAGTCGTTCTGCCTTTTTCCTTAGTTTCCCTTTCTGTTTATGTTTCCCCCTTTTCCCTTAGTTTCCTAATTCTTTTAAACTTCCCTCTTTCCCTTTTCATTTAAAACTCAAATTGGCAAGCGTAGAAAATTCCCCTTTTTCCCGTTTTTCTTTTTAATTAATAAATTTTTAATTAGCATATGTAACAAAACAATTATTTTCCCTTTTTCCTTTTTTTTTTTAAATTTTATCTCCTAAAAGATTTTTATAAATTAATTGATTTACTTACCCTCTTCTCGTCACATGTTTAATGATTATTATTATTATTATTATTATTATTATTATATATATATATATATAGATATTTATTTATTTATAACAAGATTCACTTAGACCTAGATTTTATTTTCCTCGGCTGGGAAACATTTTATTAGGGAAATTGTTTTAAATCATTCTTATCACATTATTCGTTCTAAGGCCATATAGTTTTATTCTCTTATTAATTAACAATGCGACGTGCCCTTCAGGACGCACTAGGTTCTCCAAGGGTGCCACTCGCCTCATTCTGTTTCCCTTGTGCAACGTGCCCTTCAGTATGCACTACTTGTTCCAAGGGTGCCACTCACCTCTTTCCATTTTTCTTACGCGACGTTCCCTTCAGGATGTAGTACATGCTCCAAGGGTACCACTCGCCTCTTGACCGACTTGGTAGACATAAAAAAATCCCTTGAGTCAATACTCTGCCAGGTGATCTTATGGGAGACTAAGGGCCTCTAAGGAAAAAGGCCCCTACCCTATTGCACGCCCCTTAGAATCATCACAA
>ML803673.1:268191-281732 GCA_009831015.1 Picea engelmannii
AACTTCACAAAGCCATAAATCTTTAACTTTGAGGAGTTATGTGATGTTACACATATCACTAGAAATGGAATGACATGGACTATCCATATAGAATAGTCTTACCTACAAATATACTAACCTTCATACCATTATACATCAAACAAGCTGAAGTCCCTTAACCACATTGTTGGGGCTACTGGAATTTTCTATCGAAACTGCTTCAAGGGTTAACATCAATCAAAACCGACCCAATTAATAAAAAATAATGGTAGTTTTATTAAAATAAAGGAACCTGCTTCATCTATTTCAAAAAAACAAAACGTTTAAGAAAAAAAAAAATCAGAGAGAGAAAACCCCCCCACAAAAACACTAATCAGAACGAAATCATTACCCACCAAACCATTCATAAAATCATACACTACTAAATTTATTATCGGTGCTAAAAAGGATAAAGGAAAGCAAGTTGTTGCAACAAGCACTAAGAAGACACAAACAAAGGAAGTTGTTGAACAATCTAAAGGTTCAGTTGATAAGCCAAAATATTGGAATAAACAATTTTGGGTGTTTTGGGGAAGATGAATGCTAGATGTTGAATCTCATGTAGCAGGAGGATGACCAATAAGAAAACAATATGGAATAAAATTAAGGGATGAAGATTATCGAATACCATAAACAATGGAACAAACAAGAGAACGAGAAGAAAGAGGAAGGCATAGGAGATAAAATAAGGTAGAAAGAAAATGAACAGAAAAAAGAGATCCATAGAGAGAAGAAAGAAGACACATAGTAGAAGGTCAAGAAGAGGGAAAAGAATAAAGTTAACTAACTTTCATATTTCCTATTATAGATGTACCTACATCTCTTGGTAACGAGGTAAAAAATGAAACATATTCATCCCTCACATCTTCCAAATTTTTATGGTTCAGCTACTGAAGATACTGATTCCTTTTTATTTGAATTTGATATCTTATGTAGAGCTTATAGTTATACTGATGATGCACATAAACTTTGTTTGTTTCTTGCAACGTTAGAAAAAGAAGTGCACTAAAATGGTTTATGGTATTAGGAAACAAATTTATTCCATATTGGGACACTATGCAAAAAATTTTTCTCAAGAAATACCAAGAATACTATAGACCCCATAATTCTAAAGAGGACATTATTAGAATGTCTCAACAAGAGGATGAAAATCTAGAAGATTCCTTGATAAATTTTTGTATAATATACAAAAATAAAAACATATTACTATAAACCCTGTTGGCACAGGGGCAGACTCGGGGTTCAATGCTACAACAACGCACCAACAAAACCCTAGCTACTAGCCCATTTGGAAACACCTGCGAAGCAAATGAAGTCTCACCCGAGGTAGAGGCAGGGGTGGTTGCGAGAATCAGGAGTCTGTAACCTTAGTTGGGGCACATATCTATGATTATAACACTTAGAAATTACCTAGCATATATTACTCATCAATATTCAACCCTCATGATACTTCACAGATAGCATAGAGCATCACAACATGTAATTAGATCTAATATAATTCAACATGTGGTTCACCCCCACCCTGGGGCTACGTCCACAAAGTCTTCTTCTTTATTAGCTTCAGTTGATCAAGTTGCAACACATATCCATACTAATCCCTCTTTGCATAGGACAGAATATATATGCAACTCACTAGATCCTTATTCCTTGCACTATAGCACAAATCCTTCTACAATCTCTCACAGAGACTTGCACTCGGCTCTCCAAGTCTTACATAAAATGCACAAAGCCTTGATCACACAGATTCAACCCTTGGAACTTAGCCTACATCACATAGATATATCATCCACACCCTCTCTATTATGGCCTAGACAACATCCCAATCTCGTTACATTATCCCCCAAAACGCAAAAAGGACCCAAAAAGTGGTCTAGCTTCCATGATTTCTTCTTCGCGTTACGCTCCATCTTTGACAAGCTATCAAAGTCCCAAAAAATGTTCAAGTATGACCAAATGTTCCTCAAACCTTGGTCAAGGGCCAACAAGCCCCCAACACTCACTTATGAATCATCCCGAGTCACTCAGGTCTAGGTAACTCTACCTCAAAGGTCTCAATCTTAGCTCAAGATTCTTTGACTTGTCTCTGTGCTAGTGCTTCTTGCTCAGCAAATTCCCGAACAATCGCTTCACTGATAGGTCCTTCCAGTTGTTTCTCGACTGTAGCAACTACTTGTTATAGTAGTGTTCCTTGGCCTTCAATTTCTTCAAACAGTAGGTAGGCCTCCTCCTGGCTCGGTTGGATTTTATGGGTGATCGCCATCACTCTGTTCTGCATGGTAAGAATGAGTTCTTGGGAAGTGCATTGTTCCTGGGATCTCTTCATCCTCTCGATGGGTGATAGGAGCTTGAGCTACGCCTGTACTGTATCGACTTGTTTCTTTTCTTCCTAGAATTGAGACTCTAGTTTCTTCAACTCTGGGTCTTCAGATAATTGTTCATATATCTACGCGCTTCTGCTACTTATCTATTTACATTATACAACAAGTGTTTTGATCCACTCAACTGCGCTCTGAGCATTCAATTTTCATTGGTTGTGCACTTCTTGTGGAGTATGTGGTATGGTCTAAAGCTCTAATTCCATGACCCTTTGTTGAAGTTTTTGAATGACTTCATCCAACTTCATCACTTGGTTCTCTATGGGCTCTTCAACCTTCTTCTCTAAGTCAGTCATAGAGTGAAATTCTCTGTTGACTGCTTCTTCAATTCCTATCTACTTTGCGAGCAACTGCTCTTTCTCTTTTTGGATCTTCACTTTGTCTTCTTCAAATTGTTCTTGGAGAGCATTCTTCTCTTGTTGCGTGGCTTGGCATTATTCAATAATTTCCTCCTGTGCTTTCTTTATGGCCTAGGTGGCCTGCACTTTTTCTTCCTGAGCATGTTGAAGGTGTACTTTGACTGTATCAACAATCTTGCAGAGCTGAAATGATTCATCTCCCACTTCTATTGTTCCTTCTGGAAGAGGTGCAGTAGAGATTTCTCAACTAGACTGGAGTGCTTGTTGTACTCCTTGGAGTGCGATCTCAATTTGGCTATACATTTATTCCTGATTTTCCTCCTGCTTCTCTATGATTTCCTTTGAAGCATCATTGACTGTTGCACAAATGAAATCAAAGTCATCCAACATGATGGCAGTTCACATATTCGTTATAGGGGTTCTTGGTTTCTTTCTGGAGGAATATTTCAGAGGTGAGACCTTCCTTTTCTTAGATGAGTCTTCTTCATCGCTAGGCAGTGGTACTTTGACTTTTTGAGTTTCTGTATCACCTTCTTCATCCAGTGTAATGGAATCTGTCCTTAAATATAGACTGTCAACATACTAGACTTCTTCAGTCTTTTTTGTCATGTTTGCTTTCTTTGTCTTACTGGGAGGTATATCCTATGTAGTTCTGGGGCTGTCAATGTTGGAAATTTCTATGGGGTCTGCTGAAACAAGGAGGTCGGCCAACCATTCCTTGTTGATCTCTTGTAGGTATTCTTCTATCAGCTTATAATAGGACTAAAGTTGTTCCTGGTGCTCATCAGTGTGTGGGGTTAGGTATATAAAGTGAAGGTCTACACTGAACTTTATCAGAGGTCATAATATCTGTAAAGTGTTTGGGGTTATGCGTGGTTTTCTCCTTATGGCTTCTTTCAATTGGTTATAGTACATGTGGAAAATATAATTCGATTTCCATTGCTTGCTCATGTCGTTTGAGTACCATAATGTACTAAACTTCGTGGCTAGTGGCTCAAAGGGATCAAGGTCTGGGAAGGTTGCACCTTCCGGTAGCTCTCATTAAATAAAAGAGATTAGTATCAGAAGCCAACTAAAATGGAATTCATACCCCTGATCCTGGGCTTCTCTGTAGTCAATCTCCAGTTGATTCACCAGGTACTTCGCCTAGTTCATCTGTAGTCCCTCTGCGCACTTTCCTGCAAGGTCAACTACAAAGCCAGATACTTGTGTTTGTCGATTCTTGCATACCAACTTTCCTGCGATCAGTTGGGATGCGAGGTGCACTACGCCACTTTCAAAAGAAGCTACCTTCTATCCTCTCGTGCCTTTCTCAACATCGTGATAGGATTCTTTGATCTTCTGCGCAAGAGCATAGTCTGTGGTCTTTCCAGGATAGTAATCATGGGGGTCAGGGCCCTGCATTGTAAGCTCAGTGATCCAATTGATCAGTGCTGGATCAATAATTATGCGATGATATAACCATAGGTATCCTCCATGGTAACTTGCTAGCAACAATTTTACACAAGCATTCACCTCTTGGTGTCTGCCGAAGTGTGGTATTTTCATAATGTTGAGAAAAGTAGATTGTGTAAGGTTCATCATCCATTGTTGAGGGATGAGCTTCAAATTCTTTCCTTTAGTTATCATCAAGTACTTATACAGGGTGAGCATGCTGTAAGCTTTACGGTCCCCCATGTTGAAGTTGAAAAACTTCAACGCTGTAACCTTTTCTTGATCTGCCCAGTAGGTGCATACTCCTTTCGGTAGATAGGAAGTGACTAGGGTGTATTCAAAGTCTCTAGGGACACTTTCCATGTTAATCTCACCACTCAAAGGGGGTATGTAATATGGTAGGATGGATGGCACTAACTTCGCGTTGGCTATGTCGTCCTTATGCTTAGTTCTTCTTTTTTCATCAGCTCAAGATGTTCCTTCTCGAGAAGTCGACAGGGAGGCTTGCACTCCTCCCATCGATGATTCTTGGAATCTGGTGGACATTCTTATTTTCGACATGACTCTCTCAGTCATTAAGTTGAGAATGACCTTTGTGACGGATTCCTCAAGTTCGGTGAGCTAGTCGGACATACGCACTTGGGAAAGATAATTAGGGTCACAATGATCTCAAAATGTTGCACTAGGATGAACAATATACTTGCAATGATCACTATAGAAAATCACTAATTCTGCGAGATTAGATTTTTCAGTTGGAAAAAGTGTTCTTCGGGCATGATGCGGTGAGCTAAATAGGAAATTTGTCAACAATCTTCTTGCAACAGGTATGAATCTTTCATGAACGTTGATCCATTCATTATGGCATGGTCCAACGGTCTGGTGGTGATCCTTTAATGATTTTCTGTCCGTTCGGGGAGGAAGTAGAATGGGTATATCGATCCAACGACTATATTGCTATGTCACAACGAAGTGTCATATGTCGATGTTCTGATATCCCGACAAAGCTCAATTCCTATGATTTTTCCTTCTACGAAGTTTCTTCTGGAATCTTCTGTAACTTTTCAATCTTGGCCCTCTTCTTACTTAGCTTCCTAGCCTTCTTCCTAGTGAGCTTCGTCTCAGTCATCCTTTTTCCATTTTGATCCTTATCTTCTCTCGACATAGTCACTTTGCAATGCTGAGATTCTTTCTTCAGATCCAAGGGTAATACACCTTCATCATATGGATTAGGTATTTCAGTCTTCTGTGGTTCCTATAATTCTCTTATAGCTTCGACATCTGAGTCCCTGGTGTTTAATAGCTTATATATGTTCTCTTGTTCTTCCATCAAGTAGGTGATCTTTCTAGTCATAAATTCCATGAGTTCTTGCTTCTTTTGTTCTAGGGCTTCCTTTTCTTCTTTTCTTCGGATCTGGTCTTTTTCAATCCATATATCACCTAACAAAGCTGGAAATGGGGCATAGTCCTCAATAAATTTGATAACTTCTAATTCTTCCTCCGTCGAATCTCCATGGGTACTCATAGCTATCCGGGTAATCCTGCCACATATGGTTACCATTTTTCCTTTAAACAATCCTATTTTTCCTAGTGAAGGAACCATTTTCTCCTTTTCTTTGAAGATCTCCGACAAACTGGCATATTTATGTTCATCCAGGGTTTCTTTCATTTTTAGCAACATAATATTTGATTCTTTTTGGGGTTCTTCTATAATCTTAGTCTCTTGATATACTTCAGGGTTTGCTTTCTCCATATTTATCTTTTCAATTCTAGCAATCATTTTAGGGAAATTCAATACTTCATGGTACATAGCCTTACAATAGAGACAACTAGGGTTTCTCCCAGGGCATTCCTTAGAAATATGTCTTGGTATTATGCAACTGTAACAAAGAGTTAATCCTCTCTTTCTCTTCAATGATCCCCAACTTTTCTTGTACTGCTTTCTAGGGTCATAATGGATATCCTGTAAAAAATTCTTTCTAGGATCCTACATCCATTGGTTAGTCCAAAAATTCTTTCTATGCATAGGTATAACATATCTTTCATTATTCTTACCAGATCTATTCATATCAAACATTCTTTCATCTAATAATGTCCTAGCTTTCATCAAGCATACCTAAATCCATACTTTAGAAACAAAAAATTTCACCTCTTTTACTTCTACAGGGCACAAAGTTTCCAGATATAAGAACTTTTAACTATTCTTACCTTTATCGAAGCACAAAGCTTACAAATATTACTTCTTTTCTTCAGTATCAACCTCTTTTATTGTAGATATGACTTATTTCATTCAAATTTGTCCTTCCATATTCGACACAGATATTTTTAGAGAAAGTGGATCACTGCACACTAGGGCATAGATCCATGCATAGATCTTTCACAATTTCAGGATGAATCTTTGCACAAAGCTTTTTCTACTCAATTCCCAACAATCACAGTTTCAGGTCCCAGCAACAGAACCATTTTTTGGCACAGGGGAAGACTCAGGGTTCAATTCTACAAAAATGCACCAACAAAACCCTAGCTACCAGCCCGTTCGGCAACACCTGCGAAGAAGATGAAGTCTCACCCGAGGTAGAAGCAGGGGTGGTTGCGAGACTCAGGTGTCTGCAACCTTATTTGGGACACAGATCTATGATTATAACACTTAGGAATTACCTAGCATAGATTACTCATCAATATTCAACCCTCGTGATACTTCGCAGATAACACAGAGCATCGCAGCATGTACTTAGATCTAAGATAATTCAACACATGGTTCAACCCCACCCTGGGGCTACATCCACAAAGTCTTCTTCTTTATTATATTTAGTTAATCAAGTTACAGTACATTTCCATCCTAATCCCTCTTTGCATAGGAAATAATATCTGTGCAGCTCGCTACATCCTTCTTCCTTGCACTACAACACAAAGCCTTCTACAATCTCTCATAGGGGCTTGCACTCGACTCTACAAGTCTTACCTAAAATGCACAAAGCCTTGATCACATAGATTCAACCCTTGGCACTTAGCCTACATCACATAGATATATCATCCACACCCTCTCTATGATGGCCTAGACATCTATATATATATATATACAAAATAGGCCTAAACATGGGTAAACCCATGGGCCAGCATCCCAATCCTGCTACATTATCCCCAAAAATCCAAAAAGGACCCAAAAAGGGGTCTAGCTTCCATGATTTCTACTTTGCGTTGCGCTCCATCTTTGACAAGCTGTCGAAGTCCAAAAAAATGGTCAATTATGAACAAGTGTTCCTCAAAAATTGGTCAAGGGGCAACATGTTAATATTATGGTAGCTTCAGGAGGTATGAACCTCTATTGTGACCTATGATGAGATTAGAATATTCCGGAAGGAAGCAAATAAGTAAAGGAAACCCTAGATGAGATGTCGACTGTAGAAATATAATTAATATGAATTAATTAGTACCCAAAAGGAGAAGTTGTCCCGAGTAAGTCTGCCAGAACCACTATAAATATAGGGTGCAATTCTCATTATTCACATTCTCAGAATTGGAGAGAGCCACTTGTGTGCACTGCAGTTGGCAGTTTTGTGCGCAAGATTCTGGGGAAGGTGTTGCGCTAGTTTTTGGGTGGGACTATCTGATCAGCTTTGGTTTTTATTCTTCTTGGTGCATTATCCTTGCTTGGCTATTGATTGCTACCAATATTATTCTCTATCAAGGTCAAGGTGCTCGGAGGGTGTCTTTGGCCTATGGTTGGGTGGAAAGGGTATTGTCAATGGTAAAACGAGCACAATCTTTCATATTATACTAGGTTATGGGCCCACACCTCCTTCATTTAGCCTAAATACTGGAAGGAAGCATATCCGCTAGGATATTGAGCTCATCGAGGAACTGTCGCTAGGGTTACTAGCAGGAGAAGCCTCCAAGACACTATCGCTAGGGTTACTAGAAGGAGAAGCCTCCAAGACACTGTCGCTAGGGTTACTAGCAGAAGCAGTTGTAGAAACCCTAATCTCAATTCTGACACCTTGTGATGGAGCATCTCGCTCAAGAAGAAAATATCCATATGTGCCCTAACTCAATGCACCTCTTGGCTCTCTCAGAAGACAAAAATGATGAAGTTGAAGTTTTGGATCAAGGCATGACCAGTTACTAGTCAACCGATGACATGAGTGAAAGGATCTGTCTTTTACACTACTCAGCACTTACTGGAACGATTGAAGATGACATGTCGATAATCGATAGTGGATATTCTATGCACATGATGGGAGATCAAGACAGACTCTCAAATATAAATGAGAAGAAGACCTCATACAAGGTAGATCTTGGAGACAAAACCACTTACCCCGTGGAAGGATTTGGACAAGCCTCCATCAAAATGAAAACAAGTAACTATGTTCACTTAAGAAATGTTTTATATGTACCTAGTTTAGAAAAGAATATTGTATCGATATCATGCCTAGAAGACAAATGAAACATAATAGCCTTTGTGGATGGAAAGTTGTTATCTTGGTATAAAGACTCCAACATAGTGTATGCTAGGGTTATTGGAAGTCGTGAAGGAAATATGTATAGACTGCTAGAATAGATGAAGAATCTCTCATACATGACAAAGTCAACCCTAATGAGATTTGGCATAGAAGGTACACTCACATCAACTATCAAGCATTACCTTTTCTTAGAAAGATGGTTGAAGGAATACCATAATTGAAATCTACACATGAAGGAATCTGCAAAGGATGTGCCCTTGGGAAGAATATCAAGAAACCATTCCCAAGCAGTAACAACAAATCTAAGGAGATTCTAGATCTGATACACTCAGATGATTGTGCTCCGATGCCAGTAAAATCTCTAGGAGTATCTTCTTACTATGTAATCTTCATAGATGACTATTCAATAAATACTTGGTTATATCTACTCAAGACAAAATATGAAGTATTCAGCAAGTTTCAAGAGTTCAAAGAAGAAATAGAAAATCTCACGAATAAGAAGATCAAGACACTAAGAACCAATAATGGTGGAGAATACACATCAAAGGAATTCGTTGCATTCTGCAAATGGGTAGGGATTAGGAGGGAGCTGACAGTTCCTCATAATCCTCAACAAAATGGTGTAGCTTAAAGAAAGAACAGATCCATTGAAGAAACCGTAAAATCATTACTAAATGATCAAGGTCTATCCATGTTCTTATGGGGAGAAGCAACAATGACAACAATATATGTGCAGAACAAAATTCCTCATCGTATATTGAAAGACATGACACCAGAAGAATATTTCTCAGGTAAGAAACCTAATGTGGAAAATCTAAGAATATTTGGATGTCCTGTTTACTCTCACATACCCAAGGACAAGAGAAATAAACTAGAACCTTCAGGAAATAAAGGTATATTCATAGGATACAATGATTCATTCAAATATTATAGAATATATATTCCAAAAAAACACAATATTGAAGTCAGTAGAGACGTAACATTCAATGAGAAGATGGCCTTCAATAAATCCATAGAATAAATTATAGAATAAAAAGAGATTGAAGAACTTAATGAAGAAAGCACAAAAAATGAAAATGATGAAAAGGAACTACTTGATCATCCTATGGAGCCATGTGAAAATTTTAATTTAGATATCGTAACTAAGACCAAGAAAATACCATATTGGCTTGAAGCTACCTTACAAGACGCAGAAAGACTCAAGGTTCCAGAAGGAACATTCAGAAAGAGTAAAAGACCTAAAAGAGTCTCAAGTTATGCAACATACATGATGAAGATTCTAGATGAAGAACCTACCACATTTGAAGAAGCAGTTCAAAGGTAACAATGGAAAGCAGTTATGATGGAAGAGCATCAATCCATTATGGTTAATGAGGTATGGGAAATTGTACCTATACCTAAATAAAAATCCATGGTAACTTCAAAATGGGTATACTAGATCAAACATGTAGTAGACGGAAGCATGAATAAATACAATGCAAGATTCATAGCTAGAGGGTTCTCCCAGAAGGAGGGAAAATATTATGATGAAACATTTGCTCCAGTGGCTAGATATACTTCCATCAAAGATATCATATCTCTTGTTGCTTCCATGGGATGGAACTTACATCAGATGGATGTAAAGATGACCTTCCTAAATGGAGCAATTGAATAAGAAGTACATATTGAACCACCTCAAGGGTTTGAGGTACATTCTAGAGACACTCACATTTGCAGATTAAAGAAATCTCTATATGGACTCAAGAAAGCTCCAAGAGCTTGGTATGCTAGAATGGACAAATATCTAACAAGACTTGGTTTCTCCAAGATTCATGTAAATCCAAACCTTTATTACAAAGTCGTGGACAATGCACCTGTGATTCTACTATTATATCTTGACGATCTATTCATAAAAGGTAAAGAGTCTCTTATTATCCAATGAAAGAAGGAATTAGATTCTGAATTTGATATGAAAGATCTAGGTCTCATGCATTATTACTTGGGACTAGAAGTATGGCATAAGCATGGTGAAGTATTCCTTGGACAAGGAAAGTACACAATAAATATCCTTCATAAATTTGGAATGATGGATTGTAAGTCCATGGAAAATCCTATGAATGCAGATATAAGAAAAGTGAAAGTTCCATATTCTGATCCAGTAGATCCATCTCTATATCGAAAACTAATTGGGTCATTAATTTTTTTGGTAAATACTCGACCATACATCTGCTTTGCCGAGAATACACTAAGCCAGTTCTAGGTGGAACCAAGACATGAACATTGGATAGCTGCAAAGCATGTATTAAGATATATTCGTGGAACAATAAACTATGGCTTGAGATATACCACATCCAGCGATATAGAGCTTCATGGATTCACAGACTTAGATTGGGTAGGAAGTGAAGAAGACAGAAAGAGCACTTCAAGTATATGTTTTAGCTTGGGCTCCGTTATGATATTTTAGGGTAGCAGGAAACAAAAGTCTATCGCACTCAGCACATCAAAAGTAGAGTATATCGCAGCATGTGAAGCATGCACTAAAGCAATATGGTTAAGGAAGTTAATCTTCGATTTATTTGATTATATTCCAGAATTGACCATAATACATTGTGATAATCAGAGTTGTATAAGATTATTAGAACATCCTGTATTTCATGAAAGTTCGAAACACATTGAGATCAAATACTACTTTATTCGAGATAAAGTCTAGGAAGGAGAGGTAAATCTCAAGTATATCCCCACTGACGAGCAGACAACAGACATTCTAACAAAACCTGTATCCAGAATAAATTTTACATATTTCTGAGAGAATATGGGGATCATGGAAATAAGTCCCTTAGTTGAAAGGGAAGACTCTCAAATTTAGGAGGGAGCACAAAAAATATTATTGAAAATATTATTGAAACATTTATCTTTTTGATTGAAAAATATTCCAGATTGGACAGATTCTTTCCTGTTCGGAAAGTGGATTAAGATTTCTGATGGACAATGATTTCCCATTGTGTTTAACATGGGAAATGGTCCATATTGTTGATGTATCATAGACAACAAATTCCCATTGTGGTTAACATGGGGAGTGGTCTAGGGCAGTATCTCTTCTTGAGGGTTACTGAAGAAGACTGTCCCGCCTCGCCGAACAACTATTTCTCATTGTGGTTAACATGAGGAATGGTCCATTTTGGAGGTTGATACAGGACAGTCTTTTCCTCTTGTGGTTAATAGAGGAAATGGTCTGGATAGTCATTCCTTAGGGTTTATACATTCTCTCCAGGGTGCACTTTGATTAGTGTAGGAAGAATGGCCCAGGGTGGGGAATGGTCCAGGCTCAACGATCAAGGACAAACATTCCTTAGGGTTTATACATTATCTCCAGGGTGCACTTTGATTAGTGTATTAAGAATGGCCCAGGGTGAGAAATGGTCCATGGCTCAGAAATCAGAAACAATCATGCTTCCTTGTTTGAGAAGAATAGGGAAGATAGCCCATTGTTGATGTTCTATACTAAGGGAAGATATTCTTTCAGATCTCATAGATGTGAGTGAAAGATTGGCCTAGATGGTTCAGTTTATTTTAACAATATTTTATGTGCAGGTTGTCATCAGATGATTGTTATGGAGACTACCTATCTCCAGAAAGTAGATATATAATACTATGGTGGATATGTTCCATTGTTTGTGACTATGTGTCACGGTTTGATTAGTTGTGTAATACCATGGATAGACACAGTTGTGTTCTATCAATTGATATTGTACCAGTTGTCATAGGAGATTATCCAGTTGGATAATAATGATGGTGCTCATGATACTACCAGTTGAATGGTCTATTTGTGCTCAAGACCATACCTCCCTAGCTAGGAGGGAGTGTTAATATTATGGTAGCTTTGGGAGGTATGAAACTCTATTGTGACCTATGATGATATTAGAATATTTTGGAAGGAAGCAAAGAAGTAAAGGAAACCCTAGACGAGATGTCAGCTACAGAAATATAATTAATATGAATTAATTAGTACCTAGAAGGAGAAGTCAGCCCCAGTAAGTCTGCCAAAAGCACTATAAATATAGGGCACCAGTTCTCATTATTCACATTCTCAGAATTGCAGAGAGCCATTTGTGCACATTGCAGTTGGCAGTTTTGTGCGCAAGTTTCTAGGGAAGGTGTTGCGTCAGTTTCTAAGTGGGACTATCTGATTAGATTTGGTTTTTATTCTTGCTTGGTGCATTAGCCTTGCTTGGCTATTGATTGCAGCCAATATTCGTCTCTGTCAAGGTCAAGGTGCTCGGAGGGTGGCTTCGGCCTATGGTTCGGTGACAAGGGTATTGTCAATTGTAAAACGAGCACAATCTTTCATATTCTAACACAACAAAACCTGATCTTACTCGTACTATATTTCTTAAAGGAATTATGGACAAATATATAGATGTTATTAATATAATTGGTTCTGGGGATATCTCTTCTTTACCATTTGATAAAATTTGTGAGATATGCAAAAAATACTTTAGGGGGGAAGCTAAACCAGGAAAAAGTCAAAGGGATTCCCTCCTAAAATTAACAAAAACTGTAGCTAGAGTATTACTAAAGAATAAATTGGTAATTTACTGGAAAAATTCAGAACTGAACTTAGTACATTAACCTCCCAATTTGATTCTTTAAACACTAAGAAAAGACAACAAGAAGAAACTGTAGCTTTAGCAATTTTTGGTCCTAATTGTAGAAAGAAGCATCCAAAGAATGGATGCCTACTAAAGAGTATTCAAGTTTATGGATTTTTTGTAGAAATCACGTGACAAAACATTGTCCCTTCCTACCTGGATTAAAAGCAATACATAAAGAACATAATGAAGCATTAGAGGTACTTTACAAAACTTCACTATGCAGACCTTGGCAACCATAGATAGGTATGTTTTAAGATCCCTTGCAAA
>ML803673.1:297694-307704 GCA_009831015.1 Picea engelmannii
CCATAATGGATTGATGCTCTTCCATCATAACTGCTTTCCATTGTTACCTTTGAACTGCTTCTTCAAATGTGGTAGGTTCTTCATCTAGAATCTTCATCATGTATGTTGCATAACTTGAGACTCTTTTAGGTCTTTTACTCTTTCTGAATGTTCCTTCTGGAACCTTGAGTCTTTCTGCGTCTTGTAAGGTAGCTTCAAGCCAATATGGTATTTTCTTGGTCTTAGTTACGATATCTAAATTAAAATTTTCACATGGCTCCATAGGATGATCAAGTAGTTCCTTTTCATCATTTTCATTTTTTGTGCTTTCTTCATTAAGTTCTTCAATCTCTTTTTATTCTATAATTTATTCTATGGATTTATTGAAGGCCATCTTCTCATTGAATGTTACGTCTCTACTGACTTCAATATTGTGTTTTTTTGGAATATATATTCTATAATATTTGAATGAATCATTGTATCCTATGAATATACCTTTATTTCCTGAAGGTTCTAGTTTATTTCTCTTGTCCTTGGGTATGTGAGAGTAAACAGGACATCCAAATATTCTTAGATTTTCCACATTAGGTTTCTTACCTGAGAAATATTCTTCTGGTGTCATGTCTTTCAATATACGATGAGGAATTTTGTTCTGCACATATATTGTTGTCATTGTTGCTTCTCCCCATAAGAACATGGATAGACCTTGATCATTTAGTAATGATTTTACGGTTTCTTCAATGGATCTGTTCTTTCTTTAAGCTACACCATTTTGTTGAGGATTATGAGGAACTGTCAGCTCCCTCCTAATCCCTACCCATTTGCAGAATGCAACGAATTCCTTTGATGTGTATTCTCCACCATTATTGGTTCTTAGTGTCTTGATCTTCTTATTCGTGAGATTTTCTATTTCTTCTTTGAACTCTTGAAACTTGCTGAATACTTCATATTTTGTCTTGAGTAGATATAACCAAGTATTTATTGAATAGTCATCTATGAAGATTACATAGTAAGAAGATACTCCTAGAGATTTTACTGGCATCGGAGCACAATCATCTGAGTGTATCAGATCTAGAATCTCCTTAGATTTGTTGTTACTGCTTGGGAATGGTTTCTTGATATTCTTCCCAAGGGCACATCCTTTGCAGATTCCTTCATGTGTAGATTTCAATTATGGTATTCCTTCAACCATCTTTCTAAGAAAAGGTAATGCTTGATAGTTGATGTGAGTGTACCTTCTATGCCAAATCTCATTAGGGTTGACTTTGTCATGTATGAGAGATTCTTCATCTATTCTAGCAGTCTATACATATTTCCTTCACGACTTCCAATAACCCTAGCATACACTATGTTGGAGTCTTTATACCAAGATAACAACTTTCCATCCACAAAGGCTATTATGTTTCATTTGTCTTCTAGGCATGATATCGATACAATATTCTTTTCTAAACTAGGTACATATAAAACATTTCTTAAGTGAACATAGTTACTTGTTTTCATTTTGATGGAGGCTTGTCCAAATCCTTCCACGGGGTAAGTGGTTTTGTCTCCAAGATCTACCTTGTATGAGGTCTTCTTCTCATTTATATTTGAGAGTCTGTCTTGATCTCCCATCATGTGCATAGAATATCCACTATCGATTATCGACATGTCATCTTCAATCGTTCCAGTAAGTGCTGAGTAGTGTAAAAGACAGATCCTTTCACTCATGTCATCGGTTGACTAGTAACTGGTCATGCCTTGATCCAAAACTTCAACTTCATCATTTTTGTCTTCTGAGAGAGCCAAGAGGTGCATTGAGTTAGGGCACATATGGATATTTTCTTCTTGAGCGAGATGCTCCATCACAAGGTGTCAGAATTGAGATTAGGGTTTCTACAACTGCTTCTGCTAGTAACCCTAGCGACAGTGTCTTGGAGGCTTCTCCTTCTAGTAACCCTAGCGATAGTGTCTTGGAGGCTTCTCCTGCTAGTAACCCTAGCGACAGTTCCTCGATGAGCTCAATATCCTAGCGGATATGCTTCCTTCCAGTATTTAGGCTAAATGAAGGAGGTGTGGGCCCATAACCTAGTATAATATGAAAGATTGTGCTCGTTTTACCATTGACAATACCCTTTCCACCCAACCATAGGCCAAAGACACCCTCCGAGCACCTTGACCTTGATAGAGAATAATATTGGTAGCAATCAATAGCCAAGCAAGGATAATGCACCAAGAAGAATAAAAACCAAAGCTGATCAGATAGTCCCACCCAAAAACTAGCGCAACACCTTCCCCAGAATCTTGCGCACAAAACTGCCAACTGCAGTGCACACAAGTGGCTCTCTCCAATTCTGAGAATGTGAATAATGAGAATTGCACCCTATATTTATAGTGGTTCTGGCAGACTTACTCGGGACAACTTCTCCTTTTGGGTACTAATTAATTCATATTAATTATATTTCTACAGTCGACATCTCATCTAGGGTTTCCTTTACTTATTTGCTTCCTTCCGGAATATTCTAATCTCATCATAGGTCACAATAGAGGTTCATACCTCCTGAAGCTACCATAATATTAACATGTTGCCCCTTGACCAATTTTTGAGGAACACTTGTTCATAATTGACCATTTTTTTGGACTTCGACAGCTTGTCAAAGATGGAGCGCAACGCAAAGTAGAAATCATGGAAGCTAGACCCCTTTTTGGGTCCTTTTTGGATTTTTGGGGATAATGTAGCAGGATTGGGATGCTGGCCCATGGGTTTACCCATGTTTAGGCCTATTTTGTATATATATATATATAGATGTCTAGGCCATCATAGAGAGGGTGTGGATGATATATCTATGTGATGTAGGCTAAGTGCCAAGGGTTGAATCTATGTGATCAAGGCTTTGTGCATTTTAGGTAAGACTTGTAGAGTCGAGTGCAAGCCCCTATGAGAGATTGTAGAAGGCTTTGTGTTGTAGTGCAAGGAAGAAGGATGTAGCGAGCTGCACAGATATTATTTCCTATGCAAAGAGGGATTAGGATGGAAATGTACTGTAACTTGATTAACTAAATATAATAAAGAAGAAGACTTTGTGGATGTAGCCCCAGGGTGGGGTTGAACCATGTGTTGAATTATCTTAGATCTAAGTACATGCTGCGATGCTCTGTGTTATCTGCGAAGTATCACGAGGGTTGAATATTGATGAGTAATCTATGCTAGGTAATTCCTAAGTGTTATAATCATAGATCTGTGT
The DNA here is from genome assembly GCA_009831015.1 of Picea engelmannii. Classification (NCBI taxonomy): domain Eukaryota; kingdom Viridiplantae; phylum Streptophyta; class Pinopsida; order Pinales; family Pinaceae; genus Picea; species Picea engelmannii. The sequence continues at coordinate 300,898 of ML803673.1, forward strand.
CCCAAATAAGGTTGCAGACACCTGAGTCTCGCAACCACCCCTGCTTCTACCTCGGGTGAGACTTCATCTTCTTCGCAGGTGTTGCCGAACGGGCTGGTAGCTAGGGTTTTGTTGGTGCATTTTTGTAGAATTGAACCCTGAGTCTTCCCCTGTGCCAAAAAATGGTTCTGTTGCTGGGACCTGAAACTGTGATTGTTGGGAATTGAGTAGAAAAAGCTTTGTGCAAAGATTCATCCTGAAATTGTGAAAGATCTATGCATGGATCTATGCCCTAGTGTGCAGTGATCCACTTTCTCTAAAAATATCTGTGTCGAATATGGAAGGACAAATTTGAATGAAATAAGTCATATCTACAATAAAAGAGGTTGATACTGAAGAAAAGAAGTAATATTTGTAAGCTTTGTGCTTCGATAAAGGTAAGAATAGTTAAAAGTTCTTATATCTGGAAACTTTGTGCCCTGTAGAAGTAAAAGAGGTGAAATTTTTTGTTTCTAAAGTATGGATTTAGGTATGCTTGATGAAAGCTAGGACATTATTAGATGAAAGAATGTTTGATATGAATAGATCTGGTAAGAATAATGAAAGATATGTTATACCTATGCATAGAAAGAATTTTTGGACTAACCAATGGATGTAGGATCCTAGAAAGAATTTTTTACAGGATATCCATTATGACCCTAGAAAGCAGTACAAGAAAAGTTGGGGATCATTGAAGAGAAAGAGAGGATTAACTCTTTGTTACAGTTGCATAATACCAAGACATATTTCTAAGGAATGCCCTGGGAGAAACCCTAGTTGTCTCTATTGTAAGGCTATGTACCATGAAGTATTGAATTTCCCTAAAATGATTGCTAGAATTGAAAAGATAAATATGGAGAAAGCAAACCCTGAAGTATATCAAGAGACTAAGATTATAGAAGAACCCCAAAAAGAATCAAATATTATGTTGCTAAAAATGAAAGAAACCCTGGATGAACATAAATATGCCAGTTTGTCGGAGATCTTCAAAGAAAAGGAGAAAATGGTTCCTTCACTAGGAAAAATAGGATTGTTTAAAGGAAAAATGGTAACCATATGTGGCAGGATTACCCGGATAGCTATGAGTACCCATGGAGATTCGACGGAGGAAGAATTAGAAGTTATCAAATTTATTGAGGACTATGCCCCATTTCCAGCTTTGTTAGGTGATATATGGATTGAAAAAGACCAGATCCGAAGAAAAGAAGAAAAGGAAGCCCTAGAACAAAAGAAGCAAGAACTCATGGAATTTATGACTAGAAAGATCACCTACTTGATGGAAGAACAAGAGAACATATATAAGCTATTAAACACCAGGGACTCAGATGTCGAAGCTATAAGAGAATTATAGGAACCACAGAAGACTGAAATACCTAATCCATATGATGAAGGTGTATTACCCTTGGATCTGAAGAAAGAATCTCAGCATTGCAAAGTGACTATGTCGAGAGAAGATAAGGATCAAAATGGAAAAAGGATGACTGAGACGAAGCTCACTAGGAAGAAGGCTAGGAAGCTAAGTAAGAAGAGGGCCAAGATTGAAAAGTTACAGAAGATTCCAGAAGAAACTTCGTAGAAGGAAAAATCATAGGAATTGAGCTTTGTCGGGATATCAGAACATCGACATATGACACTTCGTTGTGACATAGCAATATAGTCGTTGGATCGATATACCCATTCTACTTCCTCCCCGAACGGACAGAAAATCATTAAAGGATCACCACCAGACCGTTGGACCATGCCATAATGAATGGATCAACGTTCATGAAAGATTCATACCTGTTGCAAGAAGATTGTTGACAAATTTCCTATTTAGCTCACCGCATCATGCCCGAAGAACACTTTTTCCAACTGAAAAATCTAATCTCGCAGAATTAGTGATTTTCTATAGTGATCATTGCAAGTATATTGTTCATCCTAGTGCAACATTTTGAGATCATTGTGACCCTAATTATCTTTCCCAAGTGCGTATGTCCGACTAGCTCACCGAACTTGAGGAATCCGTCACAAAGGTCATTCTCAACTTAATGACTGAGAGAGTCATGTCGAAAATAAGAATGTCCACCAGATTCCAAGAATCATCGATGGGAGGAGTGCAAGCCTCCCTGTCGACTTCTCGAGAAGGAACATCTTGAGCTGATGAAAAAAGAAGAACTAAGCATAAGGACGACATAGCCAACGCGAAGTTAGTGCCATCCATCCTACCATATTACATACCCCCTTTGAGTGGTGAGATTAACATGGAAAGTGTCCCTAGAGACTTTGAATACACCCTAGTCACTTCCTATCTACCGAAAGGAGTATGCACCTACTGGGCAGATCAAGAAAAGGTTACAGCGTTGAAGTTTTTCAACTTCAACATGGGGGACCGTAAAGCTTACAGCATGCTCACCCTGTATAAGTACTTGATGAGAACTAAAGGAAAGAATTTGAAGCTCATCCCTCAACAATGGATGATGAACCTTACACAATCTACTTTGCTCAACGTTATGAAAATACCACACTTCGGCATACACCAAGAGGTGAATGCTTGTGTAAAATTGTTGCTAGAAAGTTACCATGGAGGATACCTATGGTTATATCATCGCATAATTATTGATCCATCACTGATCAATTGGATCACTGAGCTTAGAATGAAGGGCCCTGACCCCCATGATTACTATCCTGGAAAGACCACAGACTATGCTCTTGCGCAGAAGATCAAAGAAGCCTATCACGATGTTGAGAAAGGCACGAGAGGATAGAAGGTAGCTTCTTTTGAAAGTGGCATAGTGCACCTTGCATCCCAACTGATCGCAGGAAAGTTGGTATGCAAGAATCGACAAACACAAGTATCTGGCTTTGTAGTTGACCTTGCAGGAAAGTGCGCAGAGGGACTACAGATGAACTAGGCGAAGTACCTGGTGAATCAACTGGAGATTGACTACAGAGAAGCCCAGGATCAGGGGTATGAATTCCATTTTAGTTGGCTTCTGATACTAATCTCTTTTATTTAATGAGAGCTACCGGAAGGTGCAACCTTCCCAGACCTTGATCCCTTTGAGCCACTAGCCACGAAGTTTAGTACATTATGGTACTCAAACGACATGAGCAAGCAATGGAAATCGAATTATATTTTCCACATGTACTATAACCAATTGAAAGAAGCCATAAGGAGAAAACCACGCATAACCCCAAACACTTTACAGATATTATGACCTCTGATAAAGTTCAGTGTAGACCTTCACTTTATATACCTAACCCCACACACTGATGAGCACCAGGAACAACTTTAGTCCTATTATAAGCTGATAGAAGAATACCTACAAGAGATCAACAAGGAATGGTTGGCCGACCTCCTTGTTTCAGCAGACCCCATAGAAATTTCCAACATTGACAGCCCCAGAACTACATAGGATATACCTCCCAGTAAGACAAAGAAAGCAAACATGACAAAAAAGACTGAAGAAGTCTAGTATGTTGACAGTCTATATTTAAGGACAGATTCCATTACACTGGATGAAGAAGGTGATACAGAAACTCAAAAAGTCAAAGTACCACTGCCTAGCGATGAAGAAGACTCATCTAAGAAAAGGAAGGTCTCACCTCTGAAATATTCCTCCAGAAAGAAACCAAGAACCCCTATAACGAATATGTGAACTGCCATCATGTTGGATGACTTTGATTTCATTTGTGCAACAGTCAATGATGCTTCAAAGGAAATCATAGAGAAGCAGGAGGAAAATCAGGAATAAATGTATAGCCAAATTGAGATCGCACTCCAAGGAGTACAACAAGCACTCCAGTCTAGTTGAGAAATCTCTACTGCACCTCTTCCAGAAGGAACAATAGAAGTGGGAGATGAATCATTTCAGCTCTGCAAGATTGTTGATACAGTCAAAGTACACCTTCAACATGCTCAGGAAGAAAAAGTGCAGGCCACCTAGGCCATAAAGAAAGCACAGGAGGAAATTATTGAATAATGCCAAGCCACGCAACAAGAGAAGAATGCTCTCCAAGAACAATTTGAAGAAGACAAAGTGAAGATCCAAAAAGAGAAAGAGCAGTTGCTCGCAAAGTAGATAGGAATTGAAGAAGCAGTCAACAGAGAATTTCACTCTATGACTGACTTAGAGAAGAAGGTTGAAGAGCCCATAGAGAACCAAGTGATGAAGTTGGATGAAGTCATTCAAAAACTTCAACAAAGGGTCATGGAATTAGAGCTTTAGACCATACCACATACTCCACAAGAAGTGCACAACCAATGAAAATTGAATGCTCAGAGCGCAGTTGAGTGGATCAAAACACTTGTTGTATAATGTAAATAGATAAGTAGCAGAAGCGCGTAGATATATGAACAATTATCTGAAGACCCAGAGTTGAAGAAACTAGAGTCTCAATTCTAGGAAGAAAAGAAACAAGTCGATACAGTACAGGCGTAGCTCAAGCTCCTATCACCCATCGAGAGGATGAAGAGATCCCAGGAACAATGCACTTCCCAAGAACTCATTCTTACCATGCAGAACAGAGTGATGGCGATCACCCATAAAATCCAACCGAGCCAGGAGGAGGCCTACCTACTGTTTGAAGAAATTGAAGGCCAAGGAACACTACTATAACAAGTAGTTGCTACAGTCGAGAAACAACTGGAAGGACCTATCAGTGAAGCGATTGTTCGGGAATTTGCTGAGCAAGAAGCACTAGCACAGAGACAAGTCAAAGAATCTTGAGCTAAGATTGAGACCTTTGAGGTAGAGTTACCTAGACCTGAGTGACTCGGGATGATTCATAAGTGAGTGTTGGGGGCTTGTTGGCCCTTGACCAAGGTTTGAGGAACATTTGGTCATACTTGAACATTTTTTGGGACTTTGATAGCTTGTCAAAGATGGAGCGTAACGCGAAGAAGAAATCATGGAAGCTAGACCACTTTTTGGGTCCTTTTTGCGTTTTGGGGGATAATGTAACGAGATTGGGATGTTGTCTAGGCCATAATAGAGAGGGTGTGGATGATATATCTATGTGATGTAGGCTAAGTTCCAAGGGTTGAATCTGTGTGATCAAGGCTTTGTGCATTTTATGTAAGACTTGGAGAGCCGAGTGCAAGTCTCTGTGAGAGATTGTAGAAGGATTTGTGCTATAGTGCAAGGAATAAGGATCTAGTGAGTTGCATATATATTCTGTCCTATGCAAAGAGGGATTAGTATGGATATGTGTTGCAACTTGATCAACTGAAGCTAATAAAGAAGAAGACTTTGTGGACGTAGCCCCAGGGTGGGGGTGAACCACATGTTGAATTATATTAGATCTAATTACATGTTGTGATGCTCTATGCTATCTGTGAAGTATCATGAGGGTTGAATATTGATGAGTAATATATGCTAGGTAATTTCTAAGTGTTATAATCATAGATATGTGCCCCAACTAAGGTTACAGACTCCTGATTCTCGCAACCACCCCTGCCTCTACCTCGGGTGAGACTTCATTTGCTTCGCAGGTGTTTCCAAATGGGCTAGTAGCTAGGGTTTTGTTGGTGCGTTGTTGTAGCATTGAACCCCGAGTCTGCCCCTGTGCCAACAGGGTTTATAGTAATATGTTTTTATTTTTGTATATTATACAAAAATTTATCAAGGAATCTTCTAGATTTTCATCCTCTTGTTGAGACATTCTAATAATGTCCTCTTTAGAATTATGGGGTCTATAGTATTCTTGGTATTTCTTGAGAAAAATTTTTTGCATAGTGTCCCAATATGGAATAAATTTGTTTCCTAATACCATAAACCATTTTAGTGCACTTCTTTTTCTAACGTTGCAAGAAACAAACAAAGTTTATGTGCATCATCAGTATAACTATAAGCTCTACATAAGATATCAAATTCAAATAAAAAGGAATCAGTATCTTCAGTAGCTGAACCATAAAAATTTGGAAGATGTGAGGGATGAATATGTTTCATTTTTTACCTCGTTACCAAGAGATGTAGGTACATCTATAATAGGAAATATGAAAGTTAGTTAACTTTATTCTTTTCCCTCTTCTTGACCTTCTACTATGTGTCTTCTTTCTTCTCTCTATGGATCTCTTTTTTCTGTTCATTTTCTTTCTACCTTATTTTATCTCCTATGCCTTCCTCTTTCTTCTCGTTCTCTTGTTTGTTCCATTGTTTATGGTATTCGATAATCTTCATCCCTTAATTTTATTCCATATTGTTTTCTTATTGGTCATCCTCCTGCTACATGAGATTCAACATCTAGCATTCATCTTCCCCAAAACACCCAAAATTGTTTATTCCAATATTTTGGCTTATCAACTGAACCTTTAGATTGTTCAACAACTTCCTTTGTTTGTGTCTTCTTAGTGCTTGTTGCAACAACTTGCTTTCCTTTATCCTTTTTAGCACCGATAATAAATTTAGTAGTGTATGATTTTATGAATGGTTTGGTGGGTAATGATTTCGTTCTGATTAGTGTTTTTGTGGGGGGGTTTTCTCTCTCTGATTTTTTTTTTTCTTAAACGTTTTGTTTTTTTGAAATAGATGAAGCAGGTTCCTTTATTTTAATAAAACTACCATTATTTTTTATTAATTGGGTCGGTTTTGATTGATGTTAACCCTTGAAGCAGTTTCGATAGAAAATTCCAGTAGCCCCAACAATGTGGTTAAGGGACTTCAGCTTGTTTGATGTATAATGGTATGAAGGTTAGTATATTTGTAGGTAAGACTATTCTATATGGATAGTCCATGTCATTCCATTTCTAGTGATATGTGTAACATCACATAACTCCTCAAAGTTAAAGATTTATGGCTTTGTGAAGTT
>ML803673.1:308757-320793 GCA_009831015.1 Picea engelmannii
AAAATAATAAACAATGATTGAATAATATTGTAAATGATAAAACGATCATGGTCAAACCATTTAATGTTTAAATGATGCAATCATTATTCATTCACAAATAAGCAAATTAAATAAAATATAAACTAACTAGCTTAACGTTGATCATCAATACTAAGATAGATTTGTCTCTCTATATTTGTATAAGCTCCTCTTAACCTATGTCAAGTGTAAAACTATGACAAAGGAAAGAATAATACTTCCTAAAGAAACTCAAAGAAGTTTTCTATATTCCAAAACAATTTTATGATGACAGAAAGACAAACGATTATATATCATGCGACTTTAGGATGTCCAAATAACTGGAAATAAAAGAAATTTCAATCCTCAGTAAATGGTGTTACCAGTTATCTAGTATCATATGTGAACTCAAAATACTTGAATAGATGATAAGCCACACCAAAATATAATGAACCATATAAATGAAAACATAACATGAAAAGTTATATGCAGAAAAGTCTAAAGCTAGTTCAATACAAATAAAGTTTAATATTCAGAAATCACATGAGAAACAATATTAACATTGCACAATGTACAAAAGGACAAAATCCAAAGAGTAAATTTTATTCCATATGGATTTAGTATAATAATTTCATCATAAGGTCCAAAAGGAATTTTTTGGGATAATAGACTCTTAAAGATTGAAAAAAAAATAATACATAAATGATAACAATTAACCATGTGTTGATAAAATAGACTAATGCTAATTTAAATCAATGCATAATCAATTACTAAAAGAATATGAAGATATTATAATGAAAACAAAACCATTTTACTCATAGAACAAAAGCCATTAAGCAACCTGGAATATCATATTCTTCTTTCAAAATACTTGTCCATTCTCCCAAAGATTCCAACCATCCGTTACTCTATTTGAAAAGAAAAAAAGTTTACAAAAGATACAATATAGAAAAAAGAAAGGAAAAAAATCCTCCTCTCAATTTCATGGATCTCTCTGGCTCTAAACTTTCTCATATATTTATACAATGAATGAATAGTCTGGGTGTCGCTAATAATTTCTGCCACCTGAAATTTGTCTCATAACAAGACACACATATCTCTCAAATCATGCATGTGTTTGGGAAAATTCTCGCGATTAAGATAAATGGATCCATTCTGGAGATGGGTTTTCAACCATTTCCATAGATTCCTTTCATCTTGGCTGAAACAAGTCCCGCACAATCGTCTCCCTGTTCTTGAATGCATTTCCAAATATTATATGTCGTTGCTCATAATTTTTTCGCAACAATCCAATATTATTTTCGATCAATTATCTTGAATGTATTTAGATAATAAAATCAAGTCATGATCATATCCGTACCAAATAACTGATAATAAAAACCTATGAAACAAAAAACAAAAAAAAAAAACCCTACAAATTGTGAATAAAACAAAATCTGCAACAATAAAATAAAAAATGAATTTAAACTAACTATAAGTTCTAAACAAATATTGTTTATATTTTCCTTTCAAATATGATCTTAAAATTATATAAGCTTCAAGTTGATGGAGAGGAGAAAGATATTAATTTTGGGTTTTCACAAAATCAAACAAATGATAGATAAAAAAAATATATATATATATTTTTATTTTGAAATGAGATGCAAACTCACAAAATAATTTAATTAATTTAACCTACCAAATGTTTTGAAAATGAGAAACCAACAAATATATTATATGATGATGTATTGAACCCATTAATCAAAATAATCAAACTTGCTAATGAGCAAAAGACGAAAACATAAGCATAATTTAAACGAAAGTAAGCAATTGATAAAAATTGATGTTTTCGTTCAAATAATTAATATTTCTATGCTCGTCTCTCCTTCATTGAAATTTGATCAATGTGAAAAAATGTCATAGAGAAGATGTGTCGCAATAATCTTTATTCATGTAAAATCATTGTTATTAATCTATGTCTTCAATGAAGCCATCCTCATAGCAGATAAATTCAATAAGGAAGATGTAATAACAAACTCCCAAATTATGAAGCTTGTCCATCAACATCAAAATTTTGTAGAAAGAAAAAAGAAATGGCATTTGAATTTCATGAAATTCAAACAACACAAAAGAAAAGAATATAAACTCAAACAAACCTCGAAACAAAGAAAACAAATACCAATCCAATCAAGTCAAAGGTAAAAAGAGAAGAATCCAAGTAAAATTTTGAGGGACCCTAGATTTTGATTAAAAATAAGGAAGAGGTTTGTTGGGGCCCAACAAATGGAGAATCAGTGGGAGAAGTAGTTATCTTTGATCTGGTAATCTTTCATCTCAGGAAGAAAAGAATAATACTTGAAAAAGGATTTAAGTTGCCTGAAATAAATTCACTTTGAGACGATACATTATTAGGATAAGCTCAATGTTATAACCAGACAATAGAATTTTCTTTGCAGGGGATTATAACCTGAAAGAATGTCATAATCAAAGAGTCACGATGTTTATAAAAGGACTTCAATACCATTGACAGATCCATTGCTTCCATCAAGCATCCATAGCCTCGGCAAGGATGTCATTTAACCCATTGAAATGCTTTAATTTGATCCAATAGTTGTATCCACATGATCTATACTTCCATAAAAGTTAATTTAAAAAAATATACGTGCTACCTCTCGACCCGACATTTCTTCGCTTCTAGTAGGCCTGTTCAGTACCCTAATGAAGTTGTATTGGTATCATGTGTGCATTTACCCACTGCCAGGGAGCTTGTTCAGTACCCCGACGGGTTTACACACACTTCCCACACATTAGTGCTTTCCACCCACTTATGCCAATTTTAAATAATAATACAATTATAGATTTACTGATGACAAAGAGAGCAGGGTGACACTGGAGGTTAATTGCAATACAGGTGAATAATTTATTTATTTGCTTTCAAAACTAGAAGTTTTATCATGGTTTAGAGATTTTAGATTTCATTTAAGAAATCATCTAGAGAATGGGGAAGCACTTAAAAGTGATATTTTAAGAATAGGGACAGCGTAATAAGTTTAAAGATCAACGTACTTGTCAAAGATTTAAACCACATCTTTGGTGTAATACTCTGGTAAAGAAAATTTGAGGACAAAACGAAAGTGACAATTAACTTAAAAATCAATTGTCTGAGCTATAGCTTAATATCAAGACCTCCTTGAACTATTTCAATTTGCTTGAAAAACACAAGTCTTAAAATAAATGTTTCCTTCGACAATCACTCTTTGATCAGAAAAGTATTGATTCAAAAAGACAAACAAGAAGAAAACTCATTCAAATCAATCAAAGAAAACAAAAACAAACAAAAAACAAAATCAAATTTTATTAATGGGATTGAAAATCAAAAATACATAAAAAAAACAAAATCAAAACAACAAAAACAAACTTAAAAAAAAAAAAATTGACCAAAACAAAACCAGGCCAACCTCTCATAGAGAATGAGGATCAAAAGGAAGAACTACAAATTTCATAGTTTTGTGTATATGTAGGTTCTTTTCTTAATATAGTGATGCATAAGATGTTACTTTGACCAAGAATTATTATTAAAAATAAAAGAGACTAAAAGAAAATAGAAAAATCCTTATTAAGATGAGTGCAGTCCTACTAATGGCACCTTGGGTCAGATTTGAATTCAGGTGAAATGATAGTTCAAATTTACTTATCTCTTTACTTTCCTTTTTAAAATTTCAATTATGATAATGTGTTTTTGAAAATAAATATTCAACGAAAAGCAGAGAGAAAATCATTAAAGTGGACTTCCCTGAAAACATTCATATTATGGTTCTCTTGGTGTACCCACTTGTGTTGATAATTGCATTATTACAAAAAGAAAAATTGAGAAATAAAACTGAAGGAAACCTATTCTAACTACTAAACAAATCAAAATACTAAGTGAATTCATGATTCCAATGTATCCATCGGAGTAACTCCAATATCCTACAATGAAAACAAAATCAAATAATAGTAACAAGAATGGTAGTATATCAAAATATGACAAAAATACATCATACATACCTTAATCATTATCATTTAAAAACAAAGCAAGCATGACCTTACCATTCCCTTGAACATTTTTTATTTATGAATCCTCCAGCCATTCTGCATTTTTGTCGTTATATGGGTCACAAAAACATGAAAAAATGAGATTGTGAAGCTTGTGAGAGTTATGGGGACATGACATAACCATCGGCCTAGAACGAAGTGCCCCATCCTCCTGACAATTTTTCTTTCATTCCATATTTTATCCATCTGAAGGATATAAAATGAGTGTGTCAAAGTTACCTCCTTGATCTCTAGATAAGGTGACGATAATCATACCATTCCCTGGAAAATTTTCGAGATATGAATACTCCAACCAATCTGCAATCCTATCATAATACATGAAATTACTAACATGGGATTGTTCGAAATAATTCACATACGACAAATATTCTTGATGAGAATAAAGTATTATATTATCATGGAAAGAATCTTGTAAAAAGGTAAGATCAATATTGTGAGAACTTATCATGATTTTTTTATCAGAAAAGAAGTGTCCCATTCTCTTGAAACTAAATGGAACAACCAACATTTTTGAATAATAATCATTGGTAATAGTATTTGGTTGATTATACCTTTCAACCTCAAACAATCGATCATGGAAGAATTTAGATCCTTCTTTAAACACAAATTGAGATAAATCAATGGAAGATGCAATTTGAGACTCTTTCAAGTCATTTCTTGATTTACCCACGGATAATTTATGAGAATAAAAATTAATATGTTCATGGGAAGAATTATTTTCCTCTTTATCTTCTATTCGGTAATCTCTATTAATGTGTACCTGATTATATAGTGCATAATTCATTCCAAAGTGATCTAGAACACATGATTGCATAACATGATGATAAAATATATCAAGGTATAACGAATAATATGTAGAAGAATTGAGGAGATGAAATGCATAAACAAATCATCTCTCATACAATGGAGGAGATGAGATGATTTTTTTATTCCCTCTCATAGAATAAACAAATCATCTCTCATCATATGTTCTTTTAGATAACATGAGATATTTTCCAAGACCAAATTATATTCATCATAAAAGGGTGAATGTGAGAGAAAATTACCAAAATTAGATAATTCATTACTAGTTTGACCAATGCTCTCATATCCAACTAATTGATCTTGAACCTATTCACATGAGTGAGGGGAAATTTGAAACATCCCGCTCTTGCACACACTGAGTGAACTTATTCTTTGAGGACACTTTCTTGCAAGTGATCCGAATTATTATACTATTGGTCGTTGATTATGATTATGAGGCATTATGGATGTGATTATATGTTATTTAGTTGTATTGACTTAGGCAGGTGATATTGACTCGGTTCTCCTAAGTGTGCAGGATTTTGGACCTTGAGGCTGCAGAGGCATCGATGAAACCCTTGGACTCTCGATCGAGTCAGGGAGTGGAATATTGGGTTTTATTGTTGTATATACGACATATGTGCATCTGATTAGATGTTATGACTATGGATCTCATTTTTGACATGATTATTTTATGATGCAAGATGACAATAACTTGTCGACCGGACTCACATGTGGAGTAGAGGGGTCATGCATGACTACCAGAGACATTTAGGGAGAGGTGTGGACAACAACCCTGCCACAACCTACTAGAACTCCCGCTGTGGCTCGAACTGTAGGTGAACGACTACCTAGTTAGAGAACACCCATGAGGACGTGAGGGAAGAATATGACAGTCACTTGTGATGATTCTAAGGGGCGTGCAATAGGGTAGGGGCCTTTTTCCTTAGAGGCCCTTAGTCTCCCATAAGATCACCTGGCAGAGTATTGACTCAAGGGATTTTTTTATGTCTACCAAGTCGGTCAAGAGGCGAGTGGTACCCTTGGAGCATGTACTACATCCTGAAGGGAACGTCGCGTAAGAAAAATGGAAAGAGGTGAGTGGCACCCTTGGAACAAGTAGTGCATACTGAAGGGCACGTTGCACAAGGGAAACAGAATGAGGCGAGTGGCACCCTTGGAGAACCTAGTGCGTCCTGAAGGGCACGTCGCATTGTTAATTAATAAGAGAATAAAACTATATGGCCTTAGAACGAATAATGTGATAAGAATGATTTAAAACAATTTCCCTAATAAAATGTTTCCCAGCCGAGGAAAATAAAATCTAGGTCTAAGTGAATCTTGTTATAAATAAATAAATATCTATATATATATATATATAATAATAATAATAATAATAATAATAATAATCATTAAACATGTGACGAGAAGAGGGTAAGTAAATCAATTAATTTATAAAAATCTTTTAGGAGATAAAATTTAAAAAAAAAAAGGAAAAAGGGAAAATAATTGTTTTGTTACATATGCTAATTAAAAATTTATTAATTAAAAAGAAAAACGGGAAAAAGGGGAATTTTCTACGCTTGCCAATTTGAGTTTTAAATGAAAAGGGAAAGAGGGAAGTTTAAAAGAATTAGGAAACTAAGGGAAAAGGGGGAAACATAAACAGAAAGGGAAACTAAGGAAAAAGGCAGAACGACTAACTTAGTAAGGTATCTTGCCATTAAGAACTTTCTAAATTCAACTCAACTAGTAAGTTAGTAAGGGGGTAAGTCATTAAAATGTGTAAGGGAATATGAGGACACCTAGGAGTGATTATAGGAATTTTTTTAGGTGGGTGAGGGAAATAGGAGTAGTTAAATAATTAATGAAATTAATTTCTGGTGCAACGAAGGGGATGGGTGACACATGTATGAGGAGTATTTTTCTAAATTAAATTATTGAACAATAAATTAAATGGGAATTTGGGAAAGAAGTGACTTAGAAATTCTATATAAAGGAGGGAGGAGGAGAAGGATGGATCTTGACTGTGATGTGTAACATTACACTGTAGAATTTTAGACTTGACTGACTTAGCCTGTGGGAGTTGGGATACCCAGCTCAATGAGGAGTGGTAGCTCGGCCTTGAGAGGCGAGTTGGGGGCTAGTTTTTCACTAGTTAGTGTGTCTAGCCCCTTTTTGGCTCGTGGGGATAAGGGGGAAGAAGAGTACCCCTAGCATTGGCTGGGAGGTACCGGTGAAGTCTCATCGATCGACAAGCGGGAGCTATATGGAGCGCGCGGGACAATGACTCAGAGCGGATGACTTGGGATACGATACGCTTACTTTTATTGTGCATGGTAGATTTTTATTATATCTTACACTTTCATTTTTGTACTTTTAATTGGGTAAAGAAAATGTTTGACTTAGCATTTCAAACGAGAACTTAAATTTCTCCATAGTCGTAAGATCGCTTCTTGAATTGATTCCCTTGGCATTCGATCCTTGAATGTCATGACTGTACTTTGGTTTTGTTGATTGTGGTGAAGAGTTGTGATTTTTTTACTTCGTCCTCATCCCTATTTTGTCAGTCCACACCTGAGCAGTCAACCATGAGCCAAATCGGCAGTCGTCACTTCGATGCACAACGACCTATAGATTATAGTGCCCTTCTTTTCTATGCGTGGATGAGGAGTGAAGGATAGATGTCATTCGTCTACCCCCATTTCTTGTTATTGTGAACTGATGGGCATTTCTCTTTTGGCAAATAACTACCCTGTGCCTTATTCATGTTCGTTCCCTGTGATTTACTTCTACACTTTATTTTAAATAAGAACAATTTTAGCATGTGTTTGTCCTCTTGCTGACAACCCTTACCTTTGTTGGACTACTATTTTCCCTATGCATTTAATATATTTGAAGGTGATTTTTCCCCACGTTTATCTTACATCTAGCCTACATTCTCCCTCTGCAATGTATTACCTTGAGAGAAAAATTACCCTTCTGAAGTCAGCGACTACCTTTTTCCTATTGACTGTGTTTGACAATTTTTTATGTTGACAGTAAATTTCGGTAGTGCTCTTATGATAGAGAGATTGCATATATTAATAGAATTTTTACCTGCGAATCTTACTACGAATTTAATAGAGTGTATTGTGAACTTAAATGGATTCATAATGTGAGCTAATGGAATCATACCTACGATGTCATTTACAACATAGCAATGATTATCCCTATTGGACGACAGTGATATAGTTTTTTGTATAGCGTGGAAAATGCATAGAAAAGCAGTGTATTCCTGCATATTTCCACAGCGTTTTATTTTATCAAAAGTTTATACAGCTAATTAGTCTATTGTTTCCATTAAAGGATAGCAATAGATAGCTATTTTATTATGTTGGTTTCAGTTTTAGTGGCTGCGACTTCGCCCATGATTCACAGCTGGCTACCCACTTCGTGGACAACCCATGGATGGCTTGGCCACATTTTTTTGTTGTCGTATTATCGTTTTAGTAGGTAGCCAAATTTTATGCAACGACTTCCCACCTATGTAAATATGTTTCAGTTTTATCTCCCTTTTAATATTGTATGCGTTTTAATACTGTGTGTGAATTTATATGGTATACGTGTTTAATATTGTATGTGTTTTATATTGAATGTGTTTTAACATTGCATGCGAATTTTATTGTAAGCCTTGTTTACTTAATGCTACAACACAACCAAATCGTACCCATATAAAGGTATGACAACACCCTTTTTTTAATAGTAATGTCTGACACGCAGCGATGTGGTATAGTTACACAGACAATGAATTGGGTAGGTAGTTGTGTTTTGTACAACCAGTGAATATATAGATACAGAGAACCAATTTATGCATTTCCATGTGTCTGACAACGATTTCAATAATAGTGAATGAAATACAGTGTATCTCATAAATAAATGTATGACAACATTATTGTATTTTATAGATTTTTCAATAGTTGACCAATAGATTCAGCGGAAGATGTAATTTAGACAACGATTATATTTTGTATATAACAATGATTTTGTGGAAATGCTAGGTAGGTTGTGTATAGCTAGAGAATTTAGAATTATCTAGTGAATAGTTTAATAGACTTAAAACATTTAATAGGCAGACAACCCAAAAAAAATAAAATAAACAAATATCAATCCAAACTCCCAATCAAACTTAATGTTGGAATACAATTATCCCAGTATCAAACTATTCCTTATATTGTTGTTAAATTTGAGAGACATTCAACCAAAGACAATGGTCTCTTAAATGGCATTTTATTACAAAGTTAATATCATTTCATCTTTATGAATTTGTTGACAATGATTGTTGTTATTACATGATTTATCCATTGATTTCTGAGTGCCTCCTTCCGGTCAATTCGTGTTCTAGAGAAGATAGGTTTTTTTTTAGAATTAAGTGAAAAAGGTAAACCCCTCTACAACTAGCATGTTGGTTTCCAGTTCAATACTGTCATGTTTAGTTTATATGAACTAATATTGCCTTATCCAAGGCGAATAATTTCACATACACCGTTCTTTGCAATCAAACTTTTAGTTAATATTTAACATACCCCTAATCATTAACTAACTTATCCGTTAAACTAAATTGTACTTGAAGAAAATAAAAAGTAGAATTGTTATATAAAGGAAATAATAATTATTAATGTTAAAAGATGGAAAAGTTTTAGGGTTTATTGATTTTTATTAAACGTAATAGGATTATATTCTGTTAAGAAGAGGTGAAATGGTGGGTTAATATGGTTGTTAGACATAAACGTTGTAAGTGTAATGGTTGATTATCTTGTGCGAGATTAATGGACGAGAGTTTAGTAGATGTATCAACTAAAACCTTTGATATCCTTTAGTTATTTTGGTAGTTATGCGCCTTGCTCCTTAGGTCGAGATGGAAGGGGTGATTGGTCTTGTCGTTACACCAAAGGTTGCCTTGTAGGAAACAAGAATCCTCTGGTCCTTCATGCAATTTAATTTGAGTGTTATCATGTGTCTTGTCGATCTGTTGCTAGGGGTGTGGGTGTAGTCCTCTTGTCAGTAACTCGGCTCCTAGCGAGTTTGATTCATCTGGAGTCCTTGGTCCGGATAGGTTAGGTAGTGCTAGGGTTATCATCGCACCTATCGCCTGGGGACGTCATGTCTCTTGATGAGGGGATCATGGTGCGCCATACTTGATAGAGGCAAATGATAACTTGGTTGGACTTTGTGCCTTCTGTGTGATTATTGTTGATCGTTGTAAGTTTTCTATTGGTGCATGGGTTGAATGCCTTCATGTGTTTGGTTGCCCACCACCAAGGTTCTAGTTAACTAGTCATCGAGGCCATTGGGTCAGGATGGGGATGTTGTCCCTTAGCTTATAGGCATGCTAATTTTTGTGTCGGGCGGGTAGTCATTTCTCCTTATTGTTTTACACATGTTTCGCCCAGTTTCTCTTGTGCTTGTGTGTGGAATCATAGTTTTTTGTTTCTTGTTCTGCGGGCATGATGCTCTCCATTAGATGTGTTGTTTAGTTGTAATCGTTGTTTTCGTCTTGTTAAAAAAATAAATATACTTTTCACTTTTGGCTTCGCTTGTAGTTGTAATGAAGGGGGTTCATTACATATGGTATCAGAGTGGGTTCAACCCTATGACTATGGATCGTCAGGATTTCCACTGCAATAAACCCTTAATTTTTAACCTAGTGATAATTAAAACCTTAACGTATCCATGCGATGATATTGATTGGAGGACACCACAAAGGTTCATGGCATGGTGTCATGGAAGGAGGTGTGATGCCTCCAGAGGTGCCTGCACATTCGAAATCTAACCCCCAAGGGAAAGAAGAAGTCCTTGAGCTGGAGCCGATTTTTGTAAGGGATGATGATGGCTTGACAAGGTCCTTCCAGAGATTGTCAGAGCCCTTGATTCACCATATGTACTGAGATAAGGCCAGGGAACCTATACCCTGGAGGGTCCACAGTGCACCCAGCCTATACTATTAGTATTCGCTGAGAAATCGAGAAGGTCAATTTTTTGAGTTCTTTGGTGCCTCGGATAGCACAGTCACCACGACATGGTTGGAGAGTATGATGATGTGCTTTGTGCTTCATGACTGTACCTCCAACATGAAGGTCTACATGGTCGTCTTTCAGCAAAAGGGGAGCACTCTTCTTTGGTGGAAGACACTCCTACCGCATTTGAACATGGTCATCAAAAACGTGTCATGGGAACTGTTTGAGGAATAGTTCTGAGAGTGGCTTCTATCATAGGAATTCATTGAGCTTCATCTCAATGAGTTCAACACCTTACGGAAGGGAAGTTTTATGGTTCCCAAGAATGAGGCTCGTTGTTGGATTTGTTTCAGTATGCTCAGCACCCAATTGCCAAGAAATTTAAGGTCAAAAACTTTGTATTGGGCCTTAATGTTAGGATTCAGCTTCTACTTCAGGTAGCAAGATTACTAGACCGAAGAAAGTGTGCTCGAATGTGGAGAGCCAAATTACTAGCATGACTGCCCCGTGGAGAGGACTAGAGCATATGGATTGGTTGGACCCACTAGCATGGGATATTTGGTCAAGGCCCAATGGATTCATGCAGTGGTGAATAACCGCTTAGCAAAGCACCAATCGACTATGCTCGAGACATCAGGTACCATTGTTGACCAAACCCTTAGTATTGATAGATCCCGGAGCTACCAAGAGTTTCATATTTGGTGCAATGCTAAAAAGGATTAAGGTAAAGGCAGTCGAACATGATGAGTTTAGCTTTGTAGAGATGGCTCTAGGAGCCAACCAGAAGGTTGGAGGAAAGGTTACAGGTTGTACCCTTAGCTTGGAAGAATTTGTCACCATCGCCAACCTATATGTCATGACCTTAGTATCTTATGATGTCGTAATCGGTATGGACTGGATGGAATTGCATGAGGCAATACTCAACTGTAGGACGAAATGGTTGAGCTTGGTCGATGATGAGGGATAGATATGTGTGATTGTAGGTTGCAACCAAGGATTTTTCCTAAGGTTCATCTCTTCCTTGCAGCTACGAAAGAGCATGTGTAAGGGGTGTAAGTTGTATGTGATCCTTGCATTAAACAAAAAGGGAGCAACAAAAGGTTTAGAACACCTTCTGGTGGTGAGAGAGTTGTAGACATATTCCTTGAGGAAATTACCTGGGATGACTCCAGAGAGGGAATTGAAA
>ML803673.1:335454-350831 GCA_009831015.1 Picea engelmannii
AGATTGAATGCATGACAGTCCTTATCTTCATGCTTTACTGACTTTCAAAAGTTACAAAATCAATTCCTTGGTGTACTCTGGTACTTTTGCATCAATGGACAATCATCTAGATGATGTCCCCATTTATTGCATATTTCACAGTACCCTCCTCTCGGTAATGGGTTTGATACTGTGGTCACCAAATACTACTCAAAAGTTGGGCATTCAACCTTATGGTGGCCTTCACTCCTACAATTGACATACAAAACTTGTTCATGCTTTTCCCTTCCATTCATTAGTTCTGCCAATTGAATTGTCAAGGAAACTAAATGTGTCTGGAGTTGAGCCATTCCCCCACCATCCCCTACGAGAGATTGAAGCATCTTCATTGAAATATCCAAAGATTTAGGATGTGATGAACCTTCTGTTGTATGAATGGGCAGAGAATGTGTGGAAATAATCCTTTAATAAACCATTCTCTGTGTTGTTGATCATGAATTTTAAATGTCAACCTACCCATCAAATCCTTAAATATTTGATCATAGTCCCACACTGACTCAATATACACTTGTTTTATTTCCTTCAATTCTATGATGTATTGTGACTTAGACTTCGGCTTCGTAAAATCTTTTAATAATGCTTGTTCAATTGCTACCAATGTCCTTGTTTGGTCTATTGGTGTAGTGATCTGCAATTTCATATACCATGCTAATATGAATCCTCTAAATGTTGTTACCAACTGCACAATATTTATGGCCTCATCATGGACGTTCTTTGCATCTCAAATCGTCTCATATACAAATAAATGTTGTTATGGGTCCTCCGACCCAACTCCATGTAAATCAAACATTTTCAATGCATTTTCTACCCCTACCATGGTGTTTTGCGCAGTACCTCTATTTGGTGATGTTGGATGACTCTGACTTGACATACTACTTCCAATGCTTTGGCTACCACTATTCTAACTTCGTCTACTAACTATAACTGCTTTTGAAAAATCCTCAATTGTTATATCAGATCTAGGTGACGCACACGGGGTCGTGGAATCAACTCAAGATCTATCTTGAGTAGGACTTAACAACTCTTCTATTATATGACTGAACTGGGTATCCTCTTCTTCTCCTTCTATGTGTGGTTTTTATATGATATATATTAGTGCACAGGGTTCTCTCGTCTCATACTCAATGCATGACTCTCCTTTCTCAGCCCCATTCTTCAACCTCTTGTACCTTCTTCCAATGCACAAAACTCCAAATTTGTCTTCCTCTTCTGACACGCTTTCTTCATTTCTCTGCATCCTCGATCCATCCCTTGTTTGGTCATTTCTTTCTTCATTCCTTCCTACCTTCATACCATCCCCTGATCATCATCGCATTCCCCTATGTGTGTGAAGACCCTTAGCAATCAAATTCCATCATCATCACACACTTTTCGCATAACAAAATATTTATCCAGGTACCCAATGTTTTCATAAACCTTCCATGCAAACCCTTCAAGAAATCCCTTTCTGCAACACTATATTACTGGGTACAGTCCACTACAAATTACATAATATATCCCCCCAATTCAGCCAAAAATCAATTGTGCAAGAAGTATTATTACTTACATAATTCAATTTTCTTACCAACTCAGGGGTCCAATCTCTCGACACTATAGTATGGTATCTTCCAGTATTATCCACTAATATTTCTAACCATTCCATTAGAATAATCATAAATTCATGAAATAAAATCTCATGCAACTCTATGAACACATACCTTTCCAGCCATTGTTCGTTTCTTATTCGAGGGTTTCTATTCTCTCCTCGGGAGAATTATTGTTCCTTCCTTCCATCCATTTGATGATCTCTTTCTTAGTCAGCCTCCAAAAAATTCCCTCACTTATAGATTCTACATCCCAACAATGGAACCATTTGTTGGCATACGGTTCTAAGATCCTAGGTTTAGTTTATTCAACCAACATAACCCTTCAAATATCAACTCTTTTTTCATCACCTACATGAAAGTGAAGTCTCACTTGAGGCATCTATTGAGGCTGTAGAAACAAAGTTTGTGCAAGGATGAGGGGATGTGAGGATATCATCATATCCATTACTATTTATCCACCCTTTGCAAAATATATTTATTCATATCCTTTGATTAGTTAAAAAACTCTATTGTGCACAACCCTTATAATATATATTGCAACATAAGTAACCCACTGTATTATTCATTATAATTTTGCATCAATCATATAGTAAACAGATATATACTAATTATGCATAAATATAACATCCATGAACAACCATATCAAAGGACACATTCAAACACAAGATTTAACGTGGTTCACATAATCCTTGGGCTACTTCCACAATGGATGGCTTCTATATTAGTCTTCATGAAATCACCACCTCAAACCTACAAATTGTGCTTCCAATAGATATAACATACAATATTATTCATACTTTCCTATCCACTCTACAATGCAAGCCCCTCTCTCTCTAGAAAACCTCTCCAAAACCCCCAGTAAGGATTCTCACTCACATGCAACCTAATGTCTTACTCTCAACAGACTATTCTTCCCCAACCCATTACATATTTATACATAGAGTTAGGGATCATAACCCTAATAGTTTATCCCAAGACCCTAATATTTCCTAGTCGCTATCCTTATTTTTCACGAGCACGTTGTTTTTCCTTCCTTTTCACCTGCATGCTACTTTTCCTTCCTTTTATCCTGCATGTTTCTTTTGCATGCCTACATGTTGTTCTTCCTACTTTTTTGCATGCTTTGACTTATTCTTTGACCCTGCAAACTACACCCTTTTCTTCTTTTGCATGCACTCTTCAAAACTTAGTAATTCCAAATTTATGTCTAAAAGTTGGATAGATTGAGTTTTTCTCCAACCAATCTTCTACTCGCATTTAGAAATACTCCTATATGGTTTTAGAACCTAGTTGACCAAGATAGAGTGAGTTTGTAAGCAAGCACATAATATCTTTGTCAGATTTACCTTAATACGTGCAACTGAAATATGACCTTAATATCTGATATTTTCAATGTTGAGATTTTTCATGGTTTCATGTGTCATCACATTTATTGCGACACCTAAATCAATGAGTGTATTTGGTATGTAAATATTATTGATAGATGTTGTAACAAATGGTATGCATGGGTAAACATACTTTTCTAAGATTGGTTTTTTTGTTATCAATCTTGTTAAGTGTCCAATAACTTGTATAGTTTGTGGATCCTTTATTTTTCTAGTAGTATTTTCATTGCATATTTCCATTACAATTTTTGGTAAATGTCCAATCACTTGTATAGTTTGTGGATCCTTTATTTTTCTAGTTGTATTTTCATTGCATATTTTACTTACTATTTTTGCATACATTAGAGTATCTTTAATGGATTTCAATAAGGGAATTTTTATACAGATGTTTTTCAATTCTTCCAAGATATCGATTTGAGGTAAAATTTCTAGTTTTTTTTGTTTTTCTATCAGTAATCTCTCAGGAAAATGTGCATGTTTTGTTCTTGATGTTTTTCCTCTAGATTGACTAAGTCTTAAATTATTGTTTTACTTTGATATGATAAATTTTCCTCTACTTATTTTTCAGTTATTGTAGGTGAATTTAGATTTATTACTCTCTTTGAGCATAAATTGATTTCTTGTAATGGTGTAGRAAATTATTGTAATTGTGTAGAAAATTCATGTAATTATGTAGGAAATTCCTGTAATAATACAGGAGTGATCACGTAAGTGRGAAAAGTATTCACTTCATCATTGTAGATTGTTTTTTCTTTATTATTGTTTGTATTTTCTATAGACTGAGAAGAAATTCAGGTAGTTTGTGGTGGTTGTTGATTTGAAGGAAGTTATAGAGGTYGAGATTGAGTTAATTGAGGTGGTGGTGGAATTGATGGAAATGGTTGTTGTATAGGTGTGGGGTATTATGGAAATGGTTTTTGTTGAGGATAAAATTGTTGATGATAGGATTGTTGTGGATAATATGGTTTTGAATAARRWTGTTGTGGTTGATATTGAGGTGCATATTGTTGAAAATTATAATATGGTTGATTACCGGGATTGTTGTCTCTCTAATTTTTTTTATAAGATTTATTGCAATTTTKTTATGGAGGGCATGATTTCCATGGTATGGGAAMATTCCTAKTTGTTTATGCAGAATTAAGAGTAGGAAATGTAGAAAATTTTGCAAGGGATCCTAAAACATACCTATCTATGGTTGCCAAGGTCTGCATAGTGCAATTTTGTAAAGTACCTCTAATGCTTCATTATCTTCTTTATGTATTGCTTTTAATCCAGGTAGGAAGGGACAATTTTTTGTCACGTGATTTCTGCAAAAATTCCATAAACTTGAATACTCTTTAGTGGGCATTCATTCTTTGGATGCTTCTTTCTACAATTAGGACCAAAAATTGCTCAAGCTACAATTTCTTCTTGTTGTCTTTTCTTAGTGTTAAAAGAATCAAATTGGGAGGTTAATGTACTAAGTTCAGTTCTGAATTTTTCCAGTAAATTACCAATTTATTCTTTAGTAATACTCCAACTGCAGTTTTTGTTACTTTTAGGATGGAATCCCTTTGACTTTTTCCTAGTTTAGCTTCCCCCCTAAAGTATTTTCTTCATATCTCACAAATTTTATCAAATGGTAAAGAAGAGATATCCCCAGAAACCATTATATTAATAACATCTATATATTTGTCCATAATTCCTTTAAGAAATATAGTACGAGTAAGATCAGGTTTTGTTGTGTTAGAATATGAAAGATTGTGCTCGTTTTACAATTGACAATACCCTTGTCACTGAACCATAGGCCGAAGCCACCCTCCAAGCACCTTGACCTTGACAGAGAAGAAAATTGGTTGCAATCAATAGCCAGGCAAGGCTAATGCACCAAGAAAGAATAGAAACCAAAGCTAATCAGATAGTCCCACTTAGAAACTGGCATAACACCTTCCCTAGAAACTTGCGCACAAAACTGCCAACTGCAGTGCGCACAAATGGCTCTCTGCAATTCTGAGAATGTGAATAATGAGAACTGGCGCCCTATATTTATAGTGGTTCTGGCAGACTTAATGGGGTCGACTTCTCCTTCTAGGTACTAACTAATTCATATTAATTATATTTCTGCAGCTGACATCTCGTCTAGGGTTTCCTTTACTTCTTTTCTTCCTTCCAGAATATTCTAATCTCGTCATAGGTCAAAATAGAGTTTCATACCTCCCAAAGCTACCATAATATTAACACTCCCTCCTAGCTAGGGAGGTATGGTCTTGAGCACAAATAGACCATTCAACTGGTAGCATCACAAGCACCATCATTATTATCCAACTGGATAATCTCCTATGACAATTGGTACAATATCAATTGATAGAACACAACTGTGTCTATCCACGGTAGTACACAACTACTCAAACCGTGACACATAGTCACAAACAATGGAACATATCCACCATAGTAGTATATATCTACTTTCTAGAGATAGGTAGTCTCCATAACAATCATCTGATGACAACCTGCACATAAAATATTGTTAAAATAAACTGAACCATCTGGGCCAATCTTTCACTCACATATGTGAGATCTGAAAGAATATCTGCCCTTAGTATAGAACATCAACAATGGGCTATCTGCCCTATTCTTCTCAAACAAGGAAGAATGATTTTTTCTGATTTATGAGCCATGGACCATTTCTCACCCTAGTCCATTCTTAATACACTAATCAAAGTGCACCCTGGAGAGAATGTATAAACCCTAAGGAATGTTTGTCCCTGATCACTGAGCCTGGATGATTCCCCACCCTGGGCCATTCTTCCTACACTAATCAAAGTGCACCCTGAAGAGAATGTATAAACCCTAAGGAATTACTATCCAGACCATTTCCTCTGTTAACCACAAGAGGAAAATACTATCCTGTATCAACCTCCAAAATGGACCATTCCTCATGTTAACCACTATGAGAAATAATTGTCCGGCGAGGCGGGACAGTCTTCTTGAGTAACCCTCAAGAAGAGATACTTCCCTATAGCACTCCCCATGTTAACCACAATTGGAATTTGTTGTCTATGATACATCAACAATATGGACCATTTCCCATGTTAAACACAATGGGAAATCACTGTCCATCAAAAATATTAATCCACTTTCCGAACAGGAAAGAATCTGTCCAATCTGGAATATTTTTCAATCACAAAGATAAATGTTTCAATAATATTTTTTGTGCTCCCTCCTAACCTGGAGAGTCTTCCCTTTCAACTAAGGGATTTATTTCCACGATCCCCATCTTCTCTCATAAATATGTAAAATTTATTCTGGATACAGGTTTTGTTAGAATGTTTGTTGTTTGCTCGTCAGTGGGGATATACTCGAGATTTACCTCTCCTCCCTAGACTTTATCTCGAATAAAGTAGTATTTGATCTCAATTTGTTTCAACCTTTCATGAAATACGGGATGTTCTGATAATCTTATACAACTCTGATTATCACAATGTATTATGGTCGATTCTGGAATAGGATCAAATAAATCGAAGATTAACTTCCTTAACCATATTGCTTCAGTGCATGCTTCACATGCTGCGATATACTCTACTTATGTTGTGCTGAGTGTGATAGACTTATGTTTCCTGCTACCCCAATATATCATAACGGAGCCCAAGCTGAAACATATACTTGAAGTGCTCTTTCTGTCTTCTTCACTTCCTGCCCAATCTAAGTCTGAGAATCCATGAAGCTCTATATCACTGGATGTGGTATATCTCAAGCCATAGTTTATTGTTCCACAAATATATCTTAATACATGCTTTGCAGCTATCCAATGTTCATGTCTTGGTTCCACCTAGAACTGGCTTAGTGTATTCTCGGCAAAGCAGATGTATGGTCGATTATTTACCAAAAAAATCAATGACCCAATTAGTTTTCCATATAGAGATGGATCTACTGGATCAGAATCTGGAACTCTCACTTTTCTTATATATGCATTCATAGGATTTTCCATGGACTTACAATCCATCATTCCAAATTTATGAAGGATATTTATTGTGTACTTTCCTTGTCCAAGGAATACTTCACCACGCTTATGCCATACTTCTAGTCCCAAGTAATAATGCATGATACCTAGATCTTTCATATCAAATTCAGAAGCTAATTCCTTCTTGCATTGGATAATAAGAGACTCTTTACCTGTTATGAATAGATTGTCAAGATATAATAGTAGAATCACAGGTGCATTGTCCATGACTTTGTAATAAAGGTTTGGATTTGCATGACTCTTGGAGAAACCAAGTCTTGTTAGATAGTTGTCCATTCTAGCATACCAAGCTCTTGGAGCTTGCTTGAGTCCCTATAGAGCTTTCTTTAATCTGCAAATGTGAGTGTCTCTAGAATGTACCTCAAACCCTTGAGGTTGTTCAATATATACTTCTTATTCAATTGTTCCATTTAGGAAGGTCGTCTTTACATCCATCTGATGTAAGTTCCATCCCATGGAAGTGGCAAGAGATATGATAGCTTTGATGGAAGTATATCTAGCCACCGGAGCAAATGTTTCATCATAATATTCTCCCTCCTTCTGGGAGAACCCTCTAGCTATGAATCTTGCATTGTATTTATTCATGCTTCCGTCTACTGCATGTTTGATCTAGTATACCCATTTTGAAGTTACCATGGATTTTTATTTAGGTATAGGTACAATTTCCCATACCTCATTTTCCATAATGGATTGATGCTCTTTCGTCATAGTTGTTTTCCATTGTTCCTTTTGAACTGCTTCTTCAAATGTGGTAGGTTCTTCATCTAGAATCTTCGTCATGTATGTTGCATAACTTGAGAATCTTTTAGGTCTTTTACTCTTTCTAAATGTTCCTTCTGGAACCTTGAGTCTTTCTACGTCTTGTAAGGTAGCTTCAAGCCAATATGGTATTTTCTTGGTCTTAGTTACGATATCTAAATTAAAATTTTCACATGGCTCCATAGGATGATCAAGTAGTTCCTTTTCGTCATTTTCATTTTTTGTGCTTTCTTCGTTAAGTTCTTAAATATCTTCTTAGTCTATAATTTCTTCTATGGATTTCTTGAAGGCCATCTTCTGATTGATTTTTACGTCTCTTCTGACTTCGATCTTGTGTTTTTTTGGAATATATATTCTATAATATTTGAATGAATCATTGTATCCTATGAATATACCTTTATTTCCTGAAGGTTCTGGTTTATTTCTCTTGTCCTTGGGTATGTGAGAGTAAATAGGACATCCAAATATTCTTAGATTTTCCACATTAGGTTTCTTACCTCAGAAAGCTTCTTCTAGTGTCATGTCTTTCAATATACGATGAGGAATTATGTTCTGCACATATATTGTTGTCATTGTTGCTTCTCCCCATAAGAACATGGATAGACCTTGATCATTTAGTAAGGATTTTACGATTTCTTCAATGGATCTATTCTTTCTTTAAACTAGACCATTTTGTTGAGGATTATGAGGGATTGTTGGCTCCCTCCTAATCCCTGCCGATTTGCAGAATGCAACGAATTCCTTTGATGTGTATTATCCACCATTATTGGTTCTTAGTGTCTTGATCTTCTTATTCGTGAGATTTTCTATTTCTTCTTTGAACTCTTGAAACTTGTTGAATACTTCATATTTTGTCTTGAGTAGATATAACCAAGTATTTATTGGATAGTCATCTATGAAGATTACATAGTAAGAAGATACTCCTAGAGATTTTACTGGCATCGGAGCACAATCATCTGAGTGTATCAGATCTAGAATCTCTTTAGATTTGTTGTTGCTGCTTGGGAATGGTTTCTTGATATTCTTCCCAAGGACACATCCCTTGCAAATTCCTTCCTGTGTAGATTTCAATTATGGTATTCCTTCAACCATCTTTCTAAGAAAAGGTAATTCTTGATAGTTTGTGTGAGTGTACCTTCTATGCCAAATCTCATTAGGGTTGACTTTGTCATGTATGAGAGCTTCTTCATCTATTCTAGTAGTCTATACAGATTTCCTTCACGACTTCCAATAACCCTAGCATACACTATGTTGGAGTCTTTATGCCAAGATAACACCTTTCCATCCACGAAGGCTATTCTGTTTAATTTTTCTTCTAGGCATGATATCGATACAATATTCTTTTCTAAACTAGGTACAAAGAAAACATTGCTTAAGTGAACATAGTTACTTGTTTTCATTTTGATGGAGGCTTGTTCAAATCCTTCCACGGGGTAAGTGGTTTTGTCTCCAAGCTCTACCTTGTATGAGGTATTCTTCTCATTTAGATTTGGGAGTCTGGCTTGATATCCCATCATGTGCATAGAAGCTCCACTATCGATTATCCACATGTCATGTTCAATCATTCCGGTAAGTGCTGAGTAGTGTAAAAGACTGATCATTTCACTCATGTCGTCGGTTGACTGGTAACTGGTCATGCCTTGATCCAAAACTTCAAATTCATCATTTTTGTCTTCTGAGAGATCCAGGAGATGCGTTGAGTTAGGGTGCATCTGAATATATTCTTCTTGAGCGAGATGCTCCATCACAAGGTGTCAGAATTGAGATTAGGGTTTCTACAACTGCTTCTACTAGCAACCCTAGCGATAGTGTCTTGGAGGCTTCTCCTGCTAGTAACCCTAGTGAAAATTCCTCGATGAGCTCAATATCCTAGTAGCTATGCTTCCTTCCAGTATTTAGGCTGAATGAAGGAGGTGTGGGCCCATAACCTAGTATAATATGAAAGATTGTGCTCGTTTTACCATTGACAATACCCTTGTCACCCAACCATAGGCCGAAGACACCCTCCGAGCACCTTGACCTTGATATAGAAGAATATTGGTAGCAATCAATAGCCAAGCAAGGATAATGCACCAAGAAGAATAGAAAATAAAGCTGATCAAATAGTCCCACCCAGAAACTAGCGCAACACCTTCCCCAGAATCTTGCGCACAAAACTGCCAATTGTGGTGCACACAACTGGCTCTCTCCAATTCTGAGAATGTGAATAATGAGAACTGGCACCCTATATTTATAGTGGCTATGGAAGACTTACTGAGGCCGAATTCTCCTTCTGGGTACTAATTAATTCATATTAATTATATTTCTACAGTCGACATCTCATCTAGGGTTTCCTTTACTTCTTTTCTTCCTTCCGGAATATTCTAATCTCGTCATAGGTCACAATAGAGGTTCATACCTCCCGAAGCTACCATAATATTAACATGTTGGCCCTTGACCAATTTTTGAGGAACACTTGGTCATACTTGACCATTTTTTGGGACTTCGACAGCTTGTCAAAGATGGAGCGCAACGCAAAGTAGAAATCATGGAAGCTAGACGCCTTTTTGGGTCCTTTTTGGATTTTTGGGGATAATGTAACGGGATTGGGATGTCGGCCCATGGGTTTACCCATGTTTAGGCCTATTTTGTATATATATATAGATGTCTAGGCCATAATAGAGAGGGTGTGGATGATATATCTATGTGATGTAGGCTAAGTGCCAAGGGTTGAATCTATGTGATCAAGGCTTTGTGCATTTTAGGTAAGACTTGTAGAGTCGAGTGCAAGTCCCTGTGAGAGATTGTAGAAGGCTTTGTGTTGTAGTGCAAGGAAGAAGGATGTAGCGAGATGCACAGATATTATGTCCTATGCAAAGAGGGATTAGGATGGCTATGTACTATAACTTGATTAACTAAAGCTAATAAATAAGAAGACTTTGTGGACGTAGCCCCAAGGTGGGGGTGAACCATGTGTTGAATTATCTTAGATCTAAGTACATGCTGTGATGCTTTGTGCTATCTGTGAAGTATCACGAGGGTTGAATATTGATGAGTAATCTATGCTAGGTAATTCCTAAGTGTTGTAATCACAGATCTATGTCCCAGCTAAGGTTGCAGACACCTGAGTCTCGCAACCACCCCTGCTTCTACCTCGGGTGAGACTTCATCTGCGTCGCAGGTGTTGCCGAATGGGACGATAGCTAGGGTTTTTTTGGTGTGTTGTTGTACCATTGAACCTTGGGTCTTCCCCTGTGCCAAAAAATGGTTCTGTTGCTGGGACCTGAAACTATGACTGCTGGGAACTGAGTAGAAGAAGCTTTGTGAAAATATTTGTCCTGAAATTGTGAAAGATCTATGCATGGATATATGCCCTAGTGTGCAGTGATCCACTTGATACTGAAGAAAATAAGTAATATCTGTAAGCTCTGTGCTCCGATAAAGGTAAGAATAGTTAAAAGTTCTTAGATCTGTAAACTTTGTGCCCTGTAGAAGTAAAAGAGGTGAAATTTTTTGTTTCTAAAGTATGGATTTAGGTATTCTTGATGAAATCTAGGACATTATTAGATGA
Organism: Picea engelmannii; assembly: GCA_009831015.1. Taxonomy (NCBI): domain Eukaryota; kingdom Viridiplantae; phylum Streptophyta; class Pinopsida; order Pinales; family Pinaceae; genus Picea; species Picea engelmannii. The sequence continues at coordinate 346,774 of ML803673.1, forward strand.
AATAACGTTATATATGAATAGATCTGATAAGAATAATGAAAGATATGTTATACCTATGCACAGAAAGAATTTTTGGACTAACCAATGGATGCAGTATCCTAGAAAGAATTTTTTACAGGATAGCCATTATGACCCTAGAAAGCAGTATAAGAAAAGTTGGGGATCATTGAAGAGAAAGAGAGGATTAACTCTTTGTAACAGTTGCATAAGACCAGGACATCCTGCTAAGGAATTCCCTGGGATAAACCCTAGTTGCCTCTATTGTAAGGCTATGTACCATGAAGTACTGGATTTCCCTAGAATGATTGCTAGAATTGAAAAGCTAAATATGGAGAAAGCAAACCCTGAAGGATATCAAGAGACTAAGATTATATAAGAACCCCAGAAAGAATCAAATATTATGTTGCTAAAAATGAAAGAAACCCTGGATGAACATAAAGATGCCAGTTTGTTAGAGATCTTCAAAGAAAAGGAGAAAATGGTTCCTTCACTAGGAAAAATAGGATTGTTTAAAGGAAAAATGGTAACCCTATGTGGCAGGATTACCTGGATAGCTATGAGTACCCACGGGGCTTTGACAGAGGAAGAATTTGAAGTTATTAAATTTATTGAGGACTATGCCCCATTTCCAGCTTTGTTAGGTGATATCTAGATTGAAAAAGACCAGATCCAAAGAAAAGAAGAAAAGGAAGCCCTAGAACAAAAGAAGCAAGAACTCATGGAATTTATGACTAGAAAGATCACCTACTTGATGGAAGAACAAGAGAACAGATATAAGCTATTAAACACAAGGGACTCAGATGTCGAAGCTATAAGAGAATTATAGGAACCACAGAAGACCGAAATACCTAATCCATATGATGAAGGTGTATTACCCTTGGATCTGAAGAAAGAATCTCAGCATTGCGAAGTGACTATGTCGAGAGAAGATAAGGATCAAAATGGAAAAAGGATGACCTAGATGAAGCTCACTGGTAAGAAGGCTAGGAAGCTAAGTAAGAAGAGGGCCAAGATTGAAAAGTTATAGAAGATTCCAGAAGAAACTTCGCAAAAGGAAAAATCACAGGAATTGAGCTTTGTCGGGATATCATAACATCGACATATGACACTTCATTGTGACATAGCAATATAGTCATTGGACCGATATACCCATTCTACTTCCTCCCCGAACGGACAAAAAATCATTAAAGGATCACCACCAGACTGTTGGACCATGCCATAATGAATGGATCAATGTTCATGAAAGATTCATACCTGTTGCAAGTAGACTGTTGACAAATTTCCTATTTATCTCACTGCGTCGTGCCCGAAGAACACTTTTTCCAACTGAAAAATCAAATGTCGCAGAACTAGTATTTGTCTATAGTGATCATTGCAAGTAGATTGTTCATCCTAGTGCAACATTTTGAGATCATTGTGACCCTAATTATCTTTCCCAAGTGCGTATGTCCAACTAGCTCATAGAGGTCATTCTCGATTTAATGACTGAGAGAGTCATGTTTGAAAGAGGAATGTCCACCAGAGTCCAAGCATCATCGATGAGAGGACTGGAAGCCTCTCTGTCGACTGCTCAAGAAGGAACATCTCGAGTTGATGCAGAAAGAAGAACTAAGCATAAGGACGACGTAGCCAATGCGAAGTTAGTGCCATCCATCCTACCATATTACATACCCCCTTTGAGTGGTGATATTAACATGGACAGTGTCCCTAGAGACTTTGAATACACCCTAGTCACTTCCTATCTACCGAAAGAAGTATGCACCTACCGGGCAGATCATGAAAAGGTTACAGCGTTGAATTTTTGCAACTTCAACCTGGGGGAATGTAAAGCTTACAACATGCTCACCCTGTATAAGTACTTGATGAGAAATAAAGGAAAGAATTCAAATATCATCCCTCAAGAATGGATGATGAACCTTACACAGTCTACTTTGCTCAACGTTATGAAAATACCGCACTTCGGCAAACACCAAGAGGTGAATGCTTGTGTAAAATTGCTACTAGCAAGTTACCATGAAGGATACCTATGGTTATATAGTCGCATAATTGTTGATCCAACACTGATCAATTGGATCACCGATCTTAGAATGCAAGGCCCTGATCCCCATGATTACTATCCTGGAAAGATCGCATACTATGATCTTGCGCAGAAGATCAAAGAAGCCTATCACGATGTTGAGAAAGGCACGAGAGGATAGAAGGTAGCCTCTATTGAAAGTGGCGTAGTGCACCTTGCATCCCAACTGATCGCAAGAAAGTTGGTACGCAAGAATCGACAAACACAAGTATCTGGCTTTGTAGTTGAACTTGCAGGAAAGTGCGCAGAGGCACTACAGATGAACTAGGCGAAGTACCTGGTGAATCAACTGGAGATTGACTACAGAGAAGCCCAGTATTAGGGGCATGAATTCCATTTTAGTTGGCTTTTGATACTAATCGATTTTATTGCATGGGGGCTACCGGAAGGTGCAACCTTCCCAGACCTTGATCCCTTTGAGCCACTAGCCACGAAGTTTAGTACATTATGGTACTCAAACGACAGGAGAAAGCAATGGAAATCGAATTATGTTTTCCACATGTACTATAACCAATTGAAATCAGACATAAGGAGTGAACCACGCATAACCCCAAACACTTTATAGTTATTCCGACCTCTGATAAAGTTCAGCGTAGACCTCCACTTTATATACCTAACCCCACACACTGATGAGCACCGGGAACAACTTTAGTCCTATTATAAGCTGATAGAAGAAGACCTGGAAGAGATCACCAAGGAATGGTTGGTCGACATCCTTGTTTCAGCAAACCCCATATAAATGTTCGACATTGACAGCCCCAGAACTACATAGGATATACCTCCCAGTAAGACAAAGAAAGCAAACATGACAAAGAAGACTGAAGAAGTATAGGATGTTGATAGTCTATCTGTAAGGATGGATTCCATTACACCCGATGAAGAAGGTGATACAGAAACTCAGAAAGTCAAAGTACCACTGCCTAGGGATGAAGAAGACTCATCTAAGAAAAGGAAGGTCTCACCTATGAAATCCTCATCCAGAAAGAAACCAAGAACCCCTGTAACCAATATGTGAACTGTCGTCATGTTGGATGACTTTGATTTCATTGTTGCAATAGTCAATGATGCTTCAAAGGAAATCATAGAGAAGCAGGAGGCAAAGCAGGAATAAATGTATAGCCAAATTGAGATCGCACTCCAAGGAGTACAACAAGCACTCCAGTCTAGTTGAGAAATCTCTACTGCACCTCTACCAAAAGGAACAATAGAAGTGGGAGATGAATCATTTCAGCTCTGCAAGATTGTTGATACAGTCAAAGTATGCCTTCAACATGCTCAGGAAGAAAAAGTGTAGGCCACCCAGGCCATAAAGAAATCACAGGAGGAAATTATTGAACAATGCCAAGCCACGCAACAAGAGAAGAATGCTCTCCAAGAACAATTTGAAGAAGACAGAGTGAAGATCCAAAAATAGAAAGAGCAGTTGCTCGCAAAGTAGAAAGGAATTGAAGAAGCATTCAACAGATAATTTCACTCTGTGACTGACTTAGAGAAGAAGGTTGAAGAGCCCATAGAGCACCAAGTGACGAAGCTGGCTGAAGTCATTCAAAAACTTCAACAAAGGGTCATGGAATTAGAGCTTTAGACCATACCACATACTCCGCAAGAAGTGCACGACCAGTGAGAATTGAATGCTTAGAGGGCAGTTGAGTGGATCAAAACACTTGTTGCATAATGTAAATAGATAAGTAGCAGAAGTGCACAGATATATGAACAAGTATCTGAAGACCCAGAGTTGAAGAAACTAGAGTCTCAATTCTAGGAAGAAAAGCAACAAGTCGATATAGTACAGGCGTAGCTCAAGCTCCTGTCACCCATCGAGAGGATGAAGAGATCCCAGGAACAATGCAATTCCCAACAAATCATTCTTACCATGCAGAACAGAGTGATGGTGGTCACCCAGAAACTCCAGCCGAGCCAGGAGGCGGCCTACCTACTGTTTGAAGAAATTGAAGGCCAAGGAACACTACTAGAATAAGTA
>ML803673.1:355500-366325 GCA_009831015.1 Picea engelmannii
GCAGTTCATAAAAATTGGTGTTTTCGTTCAAATAATTAATATTTCTATGCTCGTCTCTCCTTCATTGAAATTTGAACAATGTGAAAAAATGTCATAGAGAAGATGTGTTGAAATAATCTTTCTTCATGTAAAATCATTGTTATTAATCCATGTCTTCAACGAAGCCATTCTTATAGCAGATAAATTCAATAAGGAAGATGTAATAACAAACTCCCAAATTATGAAGCTCATCCATCAACATCAAAATTTTGTAGAAAGAAAAAAGAAATGGCATTTGAATTTCATGAAATTCAAACAACACAAAAGAAAATAATATAAACTCAAACAAACCTCGAAACAAAGAAAACAAATACCAATCCAATCAAGTCAAAGGTAAAAAAAGAAGAAGAATCCAAGTAAAATTTCGAGGGACCCTAGATTTTGATTAAAAATAAAGAAGGGGATTGTTGGGGCCCAACAAATGGAGAATCAGTGGGAGAAGTAGTTATCTTTGATCTGGTAATCTTTCATCTCAGGAAGAAAAGAATAAGACTTGAAAAAGGATTTAAGTTGCCTGAAATAAATTCACTTTAAGACGGTACAGTATTAGGATAAGCTCAATGTTATAACCAAACAATAGAATTTTCTTTGCAGGGGATTATAACCTGAAATAATGTCATAATCAAAGAGTCACGATGTTTATAAAAGGACTTCAATACCGTTGGCATAGCCATTTCTTCCATCGAGCATCCATAGCCTCGGCAGGGATGTCATTTAACCCATTGAAATGCTTTAATCTGATCCAATAGTTGTATCCACATGATCTATACTTCCATAAAAATTAATTTAAAAAAATATACTTGCTACCTCTCGACCCGACATTGCTTCGCTTCCAGTAGGCCTATTCAGTACCCTAATGAAGTTGTCTTGGTATCATGTGTGCATTTACCCACTGTCGGGGAGCTTGTTCAGTACCCCGACGGGTTTACACACACTTCCCACACATAAGTGCTTTCAAACCTCTTATGCCAATTTTAAATAATAATACAATTATAGATTTATTGATGACAAAGAGAGCAGGGTGACACTGGAGGTTAATTGCAATACAGGTGAATAATTTATTTATTTGTTTTCAAAACTAGAAGGTTTATCATGGTTTAGAGATTTTAGATTTCATTTAAGAAATCATCTAGAGAATGGGGAAGCACTTAAAAGTGATCTTTTAAGAATAGGGATGGCGTAATAAGTTTAAAGATCAACGTACTTCTCAAAGATTTAAACTACATCTTTGGTGTAATACTCTGGTAAAGAAAATTTGAGGACAAAACGAAAGTGACAATTGACTTAAAAATCAATTGTCTGAGCTTTAGCTTAATATCAGGACCTCCTTGAACTATTTCAAATTTCTTAAAAACACAAGTCTTAAAATAAATGCTTCCTTCGACAATCGCTCTTTGATCAGAAAAGTATTGATTCAAAAAGACAAACAAGAAGAAAACTCATTCAAATCAATCAAAGAAAACAAAAAACAAAATCAAATTTTATTAATGGGATTCAAAATCAGAAGTACATAAAAAAAACAAAATTAAAACAACAAAAACAAACTTAAAAATAAATAAATTGACCAAAACAAAACCAGGCCAACCTCTCATAGAGAATGAGGATCAAAAGGAAGAACTACAAATTTCATAGTTTTGTGTATATGTAGGTTCTTTTCTTAATATAGTGATGCATAAGATGTTACTTTGACCAAGAATTATTATTAAAAATAAAAGAGACTAAAAGAAAATAGAAAAATCCTTATTAAGATGAGTGCAGTCCTACTCGTGGCACCTTGGGTCAGATTTGAATTCAGGTGAAATGATAGTTCAAATTTACTTATCTCTTTACTTTCCTTTTTAAATTTTCGATTATGATAATGTGTTTTTGAAAATAAATATTCAACGAAAAGAAGAGAGAAAATCATTAAAGTGGACTTCCCTAAAAACATTCATATTACGGTTCTCTTGGTGTACCCACTTGTGTTGATAACTACATTATTACAAAAAGAAAAATTGAGAAATAAAACTGAAGGAAACCTATTCTAACTACTAAACAAATCAAAATACTAAGTGAATTCATGATTCCAATGTATCCATCAAAGTAACTCCAATATCCTACAATGAAAACAAAATCAAATAATAGTAACAAGAATGGTAGTATATCGAAATATGACAAAAATACATCATACATACCTTAATCATTATCATTTAAAAACAAAGCAAGCATGACCTTACCATTCCCTTGAACATTTTTTCTGTATGAATCCTCTAGCCATTCTGCATTTTTGTCACTATATGTGTCACAAAAACATGAAAAAATGAGATTGTGAAGCTTGTGAGAGTTATGGGGACCTGACATAACCATCGGCCTAGACCGAAGTGCCCCATCCTCCTGACAATTTTTCTTTCATTCCATATTTTATCCATCTGAAGGATATAAAATGAGTGTGTCAAAGTTACCTCTTTGATCTCTAAATAAGGTGACGATAATCTTACCATTCCCTGGAAAATTTTCGAGATATGAATACTCCAACCAATCTGCAATCCTATCATAAAACATGAAATTACTAACATGGGATTGTTCGAAATAATTCACATACGACAAATATTCCTGATGAGAATAAAGTGTTATATTATCATGGAAAGAATCTTGTAAAAAGGTAAGATCAATATTGCGAGAACTTATCATGATTTATTTATCAAAAAAGAAGCGTCCCATTCTCTTGAAACTTTCCATTGAGCTCAAATACTTCAAGATTAACTATTTGAGGTGAACTAAATGGAACAACTAACATTTTTTAATAATCATCATTGGTAATAGTATTTGGTTGATTATACCTTTCAACCTCAAATAATCGATCATGGAAGAATTTAGATTCTTCTTTAAACACAAATTGAGATAAATCAATGGAAGATGCAATTTGAGACTCTTTCAAATCATTTCTTGATTTACCCATGGATAATTGATGAGAATAAAAATTAATATGTTCATGGGAAGACTTATTTTCCTCTTTATCTTCTATTCGGTAATCTCTATTAATGTGTACCTGATTATATAATGCATAATTCATTCCAAAGTGATCTAGAACACATGATTGCATAACATGACGATCAAAAATATCAAGGTATAAGGAATAATATGTAGAAGAATTGAGGAGATGAAATGCATAAACAAATCATCTCTCATAGAATTGAGGAGATGAGATGATTTGTTTATTCCCTCTCATAGAATAAACAAATCATCTCTCATCATATGTTCTTTTAAATAACATGAGATATTTTCCAAGAACAAATTATATTCATCATAAAAGGGTGAATGTGAGAGAAAATTACCAGAATTAGATAATTCATTACTAGTTTGACCAATGCTCTCATCTCCAACTAATTGATCTTGAACCTATTCACATGAGTGAGGGGAAATTTGTAACATCCCACTCTTGCGCACACTAAGTGAACTTATTCTTTGAGGACACTTGCTTGCAAGTGATCCGAATTATTATACTATTGGTCGTTGATTATGATTATGAGGCATTATGGATGTGATTATATGTTATTTAGTTGTATTGACTTATGCAGGTGATATTGACTCGGTTCTCCTAAGTGTGCAGGATTTTGGACCTCGAGGATGCAGAGGCATCGATGAAACCCTTGAACTCTCGATCGAGTCAGGGAATGGAATATTGGGTTTTATTTTTGTATATATGACATATGTGCATCTTATTAGATGTTATGACTATGGATCTCATTTCTGACATGATTATTTGATGATGCAAGATGATGATAGCTTGTCGACCTGACTCACATGTGGAGTAGAGGGGTCATGCATGACTACCAGAGACATTGAGGGAGAGGTGTGGACAACAACCCTGCCACAGCCTACTAGCACTCCCGCTGTGGCTCGAACTGTAGGTGAACGACTACCTAGTTAGAGAACACCCATGATGATGTGAGGGAAGACTATGACTTTCGCTCATGATGATTCTAAGGGGTGTGCAATAGGGCAGGGGACTTATTCCTTAGAGGCCCTTAGTCTCCCATAGGATCACCTGGCAGATTATTGACTCCAGGGGTTTTTTATGTCTACCAAGTCAGTCAAGAGGCGAGTGGTACCCTTGGATCATGTAATATGTCCTAAAGGGCACGTCACATAAGAAAAATGGAAAGAGGTGAGTGGCACCCTTGGAACAGGCAGTGCATCCTGAAGGGCACGTTGCACAAGGGAAACAAAATGATGTGAGTGGCACCCTTGGAGAACCTAGTGCATCTTGAAGGGAACGTCGTGTTGTTAATTAATAAGAGAATAAACCTAGATGGCCTTAGAATGAATAATGTGATAAGAATGATTTAAAACAATTTCCCTAATAAAATGTTGCCCAGTCGAGGAAAATAAAATCTAGGTCTAAGTGAATCTTGTGATATATATATATATATATAAACAAATAAATAATAATAATAATAATCATTAAACATGTGACGAGAAGAGGGTAAGTAAGTCAATTAATTTATAAAAATCTTTTAGGAGATAAAATTTAAAAAAAAAAAGGAAAAAAGGGAAAATAATTGTTTTGTTACATATGCTAATTAAAAATTTATTAATTAAAAAGAAAAAGGGGAAAAAGGGGAATTTTATACGCTTGCCAATTTGAGTTTTAAATGAAAAGGGAAAGAGGGAAGTTTAAAAGAATTAGGAAACCAAGGGAAAAGGGGGAAGCATAAACAGAAAGGGAAACTAAGGAAAAAGGCAGAACGACTAACTTAGTAAGGTATCTTGCCATTAAGAACTTTCTAAATTCAACTCAACTGGTAAGTTAGTAAGGGGGTAAGTCATTAAAATGTGTAAGGGAATATGAGGACACCTAGGAGCGATTCTAGGAATGTTTTTAGGTGGGTGAGGGAAATAGGAGTAGTTAAATAATTAATGAAATTAATTTCTGGTGCAACGAAGGGGATGGATGACACATGTACGAGGAGTATTTTTATAAATTAAATTATTGAACAATAAATTAAATGGGAATTTGGGAAAGAAGTGACTTAGAAATTCTATATAAAGGAGGGAGGAGGAGAAGGATGGATCTCGGCTGTGATGCGTAACATTACACTGTAGAATTTTATTCTTGACTGACTTAGCCTGTGGGAGTTGGGATACACAGCTCGATGAGGAGTGGTAGCTCAGCCTTGAGAGGCAAGTTGGGAGCTGGTTTTTCACTAGTTAGTGTGTTCGACCCCTTTTTGGCTCGGGGGGATAAGGGGGAAGAAGAGTACCCCTAGCATTGGATGGGAGGTACCGGTGAAGTTTCATCGATCGACAAGCGGGAGCTATATGGATCACGTGGGACAATGACTCATAGCGGACGACTTGGATACGATACGCTTACTTTTATTGTGCATGGTATATTATTATTTTATCTTACGCTTTCATTTTTGTACTTTTAATTGGGTAAAGAAAATGTTTGACTTAGAATTTCATCCGAGAACTTAAATTTCCCCATAGTCATAAGATCACTGCTTGAATTGATTCCCTTGGCATTCGATCCTTGAATGTCATGACTGTCCTTTGGTTTTGTTGATTGTGGTGAAGAGTTGTTCTTTTTTTACTTCGTCCTCATCCCTAGTTCGCCAGTCCACACCTGAGCAGTTGGCCATGAGCTGAATTGACAGTCATCACTTAGATGCACAACGACCTATAGATTATAGTTCCCTTCTTTTCTGTGCATGGATGAGGAGTGAAGGATAGATGTCATTCATCTACCCCTGTTTCTTGTTATTGTTGACTGATGGGCATTTCTCTTCTGGAAAATAACTACCCTGTGCCTTATTTATGTTTGTTCCCTGCGATTTACTTCTACAATTTATTCTAATTAAGAACAATTTTAGCATGTGTTTTTCCTCTTGCTGACAACCCTTACCTTTTTTGGACTACTATTTTCCCTATGCATTTAATATATTTGAAGGTGATTTTTCCCCGCGTTTATCTTACATCTAGCCTATATTCTCCCTCTGCAATGTATTACCTTCAGAGCAAAATTACCCTTTTGAATTCAACGACTACCTTTTTCCTATTGACTGCGTTTGACAATTTTTTATGTTGACAGTAAATTTCGATAGTGCTCTTATGATAGAGCGATTGCATATATTAATAGAATTTTTACCTGCGAATCTTACTGCAAATTTAACATAGTGTACTGTGAACTTAAATGGATTCATAATGTGAGCTAATGGAATCATACATGTGATGTCATTTACAAAATATAAATGATTATCCCTATTGGACAACAGTGATATCCTTTTTTGTATAGCGTGGAAAATGCATAGAAAAGCAATGTATTCCTGCATATTTCCACAGCGTTTTATTTTATCAAAAGTTTATACATCTAATTAGTCTATTGTTTCCATTAAAGGATAGCAATAGATAGCTATTTTATTATGTTGGTTTCAATTTAGTGGCTGGTACTTCGCCCAGGATTCACACCTGGCTACCCACTTCATGGACAACCCATGGATGGCTTGGCCACATTTTTTTTGTTGTCGTATTATCATTTTAGTAGGTAGCCAAATTTTATGCAACGACATCCGACCTATGTAAATATGTTTCAGTTTTATCTCCCTTTTAATATTGTATGTGTTTTAATACTGTGTGCCAATTTATATGGTATACATGTTTAATATTGTATGTGCTTTATATTGAATGTGTTTTAACATTGTATGCAAATTGTATTGTAAGCCTTGTTTCCTTAATGCTACAACACAACCAAATCGTACCCATATAAAGGTCTGACAACGCCCTTTTTTTAATAGTAATGTCCAACATGCAGCGATGTGGTATAGTTACACAGACAATGAATTGGGTAGGTAGTTGTGTTTTGTACAACCAGTGAATATATAGATACAAACAACCAATTTATGAATTTCCATGTGTCTGACAATAATTTCAATAATAGTGAATGACATACAGTGTTTCTCATAAATAAATGTTAGACAACATTATTGTATTTTATAGATTTTTCAATAGTTGACCAATAGATTTAGCGGAAGACGTAATTTAGGCAGTGGTTATATTTTGTATATAACAACGATTTTGTGGAAATGCTAGGTAGGTTGTGTATAGCTAGAGAATTTAGAATTATCCAGTGAATAGTTTAATAGACTTATAACATTTAATAGGCATACAGCCCAAAAAAATAAAAATAAACAAATATCAATCCAAACTCCGAATCAAACTTAATGTTGGAATACAATTATCCCAGTATCAAACTATTCCTTAGATTGTTGTTAAATTTGAGAGACATTCAACCAAAGACAATGGTCTCTTAAATGGCATTTTATTACAAAGTTAATATCATTTCATATTTATGAAGTTGTTGACAATGATTGTTGTTATTACATGATTTATCCATTGATTTCTAAGTGCCTCCTTCCAGTCAATTCATGTTCTAGAGAAGATAGGTTTTTTTTTTAGAATTAAGTGAAAAAGGTAAACCACTCTACAACCAGCATGTTGGTTTCTAGTTCAATACTGTCATTTTAGTTTATATGAACTAATATTGCCTTATCCAAGGCGAAAAATTTCACATACACCGTTCTTTACAATCAAACTTTTAGTCAATATTTAACATACCCCTAATCATTAACTAACTTATCTATTAAACTGAATTGTACTTGAAGAAAATAAAAAGTAGAATTTTTATATAAAGGAAATAATAATTATTAATGTTAAAAGATGGAAAAGTTTTAGGGTTTATTGATTTTTATTAAATGTAATAGGATTATCTTATGTTAAGAAGAGGTGAAGTGGTGGGTTAATATGGTTGTTAGACATAAAGGTTTTAAGTGTAATGGTTGATTATCTTGTGCGAGATTAATGGATGAGACTTTAGTATATGTATCAACTAAAACCTTTAATAGCCTTTAGTTATTTTGGCAGTTATGCGCCTTGATCCTTAGGTCAAGATGGAAGGGGTGATTGGTCTTGTCATTACACCACAAGTTGCCTTGTAGGAAACAAGAATCCTTTGGTCCTTCATGCAATTTAATTTGAGTGTTATCATGCGTCTTGTCAATCTGTTGCTAGGGGTGTGGGTGTAGTCCTCTTGTCAGTAACTCGGATCCTAGCGAGTTTGATTCATCTGGAGTCCTTGGTCCGGATAGGTTAGGTAGTGCTAGGGTTATTGTCACACCTATCGCTTGGGAACGTCATGTGTCTTCATGAGGGGATCACGGTGCGCCCTATTTGATAGAGGCAAATGATAACTTGGCTAGACTTTGTGCCTTCCGTGTGAGTATTGTTGATCATTGTAAGTTTGCTATTGGTGCATGGGTTGAACGCCTTCATGTGTTTGGTTTCCCGCCACCGAGGTTCTAGTTAACTGGTCATCGAGGCCATTGGGTCAGGATGAGGATGTTGTCCCTTAGCTTATAGGCATGATAATTTTTCTATCGGGCGGGTAGTCATTTCTCCTTATTGTTTTACACATGTTTCGCGTAGTTGCTCTTGTGCCAGTGTATGGAGTCATATTTTTTTGTGTCTTGTTCTGCGGGCATGATGCTCTCTATCAGATGTGTTGTTTAGTTGTAATCGTTGTTGTCGTTCTGTTAAAAAAATAAATGCACTTTTCACTTTTGGCTTTGCTTGTAGTTGTAACGAAGGGGGTTCATTACATATGGTACCAGAGTGGGTTCAACCCTACAACTATGGATTGTCAGGATTTCCACTGCAATAAACCCTTAATTTTTAACCTAGTGATAATTAAAACCTTAACATATCCATGCGATGATATTGATTGGAGGACGCCACAGAGGTTCATGGCATGGTGTCGTGGAAGGAGGTGTGATTCCTCCAGAGGTGCCCACACCTTCGAAGTCTAACCCCCAAGGGAGAGAAGAAGTCCTAGAGCTTGAGCCGATTTTTGTAAGGGATGATGATGGCTTGACAAGGTCCTTCCAGAGTTTGTTAGAGCCCTTGATTCACCATATGTACTGAGATAAGTCCAGGGCACCTGTACCCTGGAGGGTCCACAGTCCACCCGGACTATACTGTTATTATTCGCTGAGAAATTGAGAAGGTCAAATTCTTGAGTTCTTTGGTGCCTCGGAAAGTGCAGTCGCCATGACATACTTGGAGAGTATGATGATGTTCTTTGTGCTTCATGACTATACCTCCAACATGAAGGTATGCATGGTGGTCTTTTAGCAAAAGGGGAGCACTCTTCTTTGGTGGAAGACACTCCTACTGCATTTGAACATGGTCATCGAAAATGTGTAATGGGAACTGTTTGAGGAACGGTTTTGAGAGTGGCTTCTATCAGAGGAATTCATTGAGTGTCATCTAAATGAGTTCAACACCTTGCAACAGGGTAGTCGTATGGTTCCCAGGTACGAGGCCCATTGTTGGATTTGTTTCGGTATGCTCTGCACCCATTTGCCAAGAAATTTAAGGTCAAAAACTTTGTATTGGGCCTTAATGTTAGGATTCAGCTTCTACTTCAGGTACCAAGATTACTAGACCGAAGAAAGTGTGTTGGAATGTTGAGAGCCAAATTACTAGCATGACTACCCCGTGGAGTGGACTAGAGCATCTGGATTGGTTGGACCCACTAGCGTGGGAGATTTGGTCAAGGCCCAATGGATTCATGTAGTGGTGAATAACCACTTGGTAGTGCACCAATCGACTGTGCTCGAGACGTCATGTACCATCATTGACCAAACCCGTAGTATTGATAGATCCCGGAGCTACTAAGAGTTTCATCTTTGGTGCAACGCTAAAAAGGATTAAGGTAAAGGCAGTCGAACATGATGATTTTAGCTTTGTAGAGATGGCTCTGGGAGCCAACCAGAGGGTTGGAGGAAAGGTTATAGGTTGTACCCTTAACCTGGGAGCATTTGTCACCATCTCCAACCTATACATCATGACCTTAGTATCTTATGATGTCGTAATCAGTATGGACTGGATGGAATTTCATGAGGCAATACTCAACTGTAAGATGAAATGGTTGAGCTTGGTCGATGATGAGGGATAGAGATGTGTGATTGTAAGTTGCAACCAGGGAGTTTCCCTAAGGTTCATCTCTTCCTTGCAGCTACGAAAGAGCATGCATAAGGGGTGTAAGTTGTATGTGATCCTTTCATTAAACAAAAGGGGAGCAACAAAAGGTTTAGAACACCTTCTGGTGGTGAGAGATTTGCAGACATCTTCCTTGAGGAAATTACCTGGGATGACTCCAGAGAGGGAATTGAGATTACCATAGACCTAAAATCGGGGACTAAACCTATAGCGAGAATGCCTTATCATATGTCAACCCCAGAGTTACAAAATTTGATAATGAAAATGAGGGAGTTGCTAGACCTAGGACTTATACGTCTAAGGGAGTCACTGTGGGGTGCACCTGTTATTTTCATATGAAAGAAGGATGGGTCGTGGAGACTCTGAATTGACTACCATCAATTGAACAAGGCAATGATCAAGAATCAATATCCATTGTTGAGGATTGATGATCTGCTCGATCAGATGAATGGTGCGACGGTGTTTTCAAGGATTGATTTGCAACCAGGGTATCACCAGTTACAGATCAAGGGGATGACATCCCTAAGACCGCCTTTAAGACAAGGTTTGTATGTTATGATTTTATTGTTTTACCATTGGATTGACAAACCCCCTTGGGGTATTTATGAGTTTGATGAATGGTGTGTTATGTGAGTACTTGGACAAGTTTTTCTAGGAATTCATTGATGAAGGATCATGATGAGCACTTGCGCTTGGTACTACAGTGTAAGCGAGAGCACAAATTGTATGGGAATTTGTCCAAATGCTC
>ML803674.1:0-16701 GCA_009831015.1 Picea engelmannii
GCAACCAAAGGTCACTGCCCTGGCGTGGTAACCAGATGGTGGCAATGTCATGCTGTTAGGTACCCATGAACATAATAGGCTGGCTCGTGATGAGACCCCCTATCCTCTTGACTAGGTCTTGTTTGTTATTTTTTCGGGTCCCTTTTGTTTCTTGCTGAGAGGCCTTTTATTGCCTTCTTGGGGATCCCTGGGCGAAGCATCTCGAGGTTTTATTTCTAGGCTTTTATCTTTTATCAACTGCTTTTACCTTCCGGGCCTTTAGCCCCTTCTTCCCACGAGATAAGGTGCAACCCCACAAACAGATCATCCTAATGCCCGGACAAGGGGAATGGGACAGATGAGCAGGAGATAAGATGGAAAAGTGGTAGTATGATGGAAGCGGACGATGGCTCTTCAGAAATCCCCCCGGTGGCAAACCAAAACCCATGGGTACAGGCTTGCTAGGATGCCCTGTCAATCCCCCCAATCATGGTCAAGTGGGTTAATGTAAGATCCAAGCAATCGTCAAAGATAAAAGGAGTTAGATGCATATATCCAAAGGTTATAATGATCAAAAGTGACACATACCATGATACCTGGACCAATTACCTCATGGAGCAAGAGCCTTCTCCGATACAAGACCAAGCCGATGGTGATGGATGCTGCTGCTGCTGACAAGATGAATCTGACGAAAGAAGAAAAGGATGGGTCCTCCAGGGCCATGCTCAGGTCAATTCTGCTCTTGGTACTCCATGTCTAGGACCTGTGGGCCTTGAGACATGATCTCCTAGTTATCCCTAGAAATCGGGCATAACAAGTACCATCACTCATCACCTATGCTTGCGGGAGCTCTTTTGTAGTTGGCACCTTGCAATATATGGGTGAATACTTTTCTTTGCACAAATTCATTATATTCCTTGCCTTTGTTCGTTCAACCCAGGTAGCTAGAGGTTGGATTTGGTGCCTTGACTCTGGAGTAAAAAAACGTGGGTTGTGGCATCGGGTGGGTAGAGCAGCTTGGAAGAATGCTCTATGTAGCACGTCCATTAGGGTTTTATTTTTTAATTAGTTTTCCTTTGACTTTGAGTTGATTTTAAAGGCGAATTTCAACGAACCTAGTCGAATTCAGGCGAATTTGTTCGAGTTCAGGTTTGGGTTCAGGGTTTGAGTTTGAGTTCAAATTTGTTGAACATGAATGTATTTGTTCGACTTCCCTTGAAATTCAATGAATTTCAAATTTCTTCCTTGAAATTCGCTAAACATGGTGACTTAGCCTGCAACAAGATGAGTATGCATAATATGCCGTTGAAAAAACCTCCACTAATGATACAATATATGACCAATAAATCTGATAAGCTGAAGTGAGCAAAGGAGCATGAAAATGATATTTCCAAGTCATCCCGTGACAATGTCACCTTACCCTTTGGTTGGCCCAGGGTTAGGTAAACAATAAGGGTAGCACAAAATAACATATGCAATAACAAAGTGCCCCTAGATCTGCAACTAGTAAATAGAAAGTCCATGGGTGTTGTTACCACCTAAACTAGCACCCTAGTGGAAAGTCCAACCACATGTGCTACCTTGGGGCAGCAAGATGGGAATTGCATCACTGTCACCTCAGTACATTATCCCCTTCACTTTAATCCAACTCCAAAGGCCAAGGGGGGTATTTGTGAAAAATCCAAGCCTAGGTGACTAAGTCCTTATGATCTCAATTAACCAAGTAATTGCTGTATTTAATTATTGCAAAAATAAATTTCAGATCATAGTATCAATCACACAATAGTTGGAAATTAAATAACAGAATCATAGAAATTAATTTCACACATACATAGGTAATTACTCCTTCAAATTAGTTTTTCATTCCTTCGAAAAACTTATAAGGAAGTTGTTGAGATTTGGGTACCAAGGAAAGTGGACCCCTTGTGTTTGTGAGTCTCTAAACACAAAGGGGGAAAGTATTACCCCCATGCTTGTACATTATGTTATAATTGCACTTTGACTTTATTCACTTAAGTCTAAAGTGACATTAATTTCACTTAAATGTGAATTAATGAAAATAAAGTGAACTATGGAAACTTAAGTGGATTATGAGATCTAATCTCATTCATCCATTTTGGAGAAAGGCTTAGATCTAATCTGGGCCCTTGGTTTTCTGGGTTAGCCTTGAGATTAGGCTAAAGGAGGCAAAGGAGGGAAAAGGAGGCTCATTGTTCACTTGAGAGATTTGAGTGAAGAGGAAGAGAGGAAGTGAGGGTTTGGGAAGAGCTTGGGCGCATTTCTTGAGAAGAGAAGGGCACATGAGTTCAAGGGTGCACTTGGTCAGATGCTAAGGGCGCAAGGTATGGAGAAGAGCTCAAGCTTAGGGTTGGGCACACTCTTGGAGTAGGGGCGCACTTCTAGCAAGCAAGGGGTGCAAGGCAAGGTGAAGGGCGCACACACTTGAAGTGGGCACACTCTTGTGTATAGAGGGCGCACTTGTTGGTGTGAGTGTGCAAGCCAAGGAGTGAGGCTTTGTGTGAGACAAGGGGCGTACCATAGGATTGGGCGCATTCTCCAAGGTAAGGGGCGCAAGTATACATCACTAGCAGGCAAGCAAAGGCAAAGCAAGAGAAGGGGGCGCACCAAGGCAAAGGGTGCTTTGTTCAAAGGCTAGCAGGCACAATTTAGAGGGACTCCATTGCAAGCTTGACAAGAAGCTTGTCATTGTATCAGGTTCCTTGTGTATTTACTTGTTGTAGCATTTGTGTTCAGATCTCCATAATATATATATCTCTCTTACAGGTTTTCCCCATGGGGGTTTTTCCAGGGTCATGTTGACCAAAAACACTTGTGTTCATTTGTCATGGTTTGCTTAGTACTTTCAACTTAGTAGTTGTTAAAGATTCTAGAGGAGTATTGTATGTTTTCATGCATGTGAAGAGCTAATTTGGACATCAAAACTACCCTTCATAAACCCTTCACAAAGAGGCACCAAAAGAGCATGCAATCATAAGCTTAAGGTAGATTTTGAAGAGGGTAAAGTTCAGATTTGTTGGCTGTTTTTGACAGCGAGAAAACAGTCCTAAAACAGTGAGGAAAACAGTTTGAAAGTACCTGGAACTTAGTGCCCAACAAGAGGTCATTTGGCAGGCCTGTTGGGCAGCCTTAGGAACCTCAAATTTCTTTAGAAGCCGCCACATCCTGCCCAAAAAACAACACTGCAAGGTTACGGAAATCACCTTCAACCTGACCTTCTATAGACTGCTTGAGAGGTAGACCTGCTAAAAAAATTAGAAACAATAGTTCTCTGGTGTACGATTGATGTACGACACTATAGTATGGATTCGTACGATTTTCTTCGTACGGATGTATGGAAGTATTCCGTACGACTGTACGGAACTGTGCACTGCTTGGAAATGCCTCTTTCCTGGTTTCCTGCACTCTATCTCTCTCTCTCTCTCAGTTGCTCAATGTGTTCAACTGCTCATGTATTATTGTGTGTTTGAACTCTCTATCTTGACCTGTCTTTATAGTTTTAGCTGAGACCAAAATCCTAATCTATTTCTGAGATTACTCCTAGTTTAAGTCATGCATGCATGAAATACACTTTTTAGACTCAACTGCTAAAAATAAGACTTTCACTTTTTAACTAAAGTGAATTACAAAATAGAATTTACTTTTCGAAAATAGAATTACTTTTGGAAAATATCTTGAACTATTTCCGCACGTTCACACAAAACTTGTGCCAAAGTTCCTGTTCGAGCCATAATTCTCAACACTTCCTCTTAGCAAGGAAGGAAGTCTGCACCAATCCATTCCTTCCGCACCAATCCAAGTCTGTTTCTGAATGCCTCAAACTTCCCTTTTCCAAGGGCTTGGTCAAAATATTAACCTGCCCACTGATCCCCGTGGGTATACACTGGAGCTTCACTGCTCTCTTTTGATCCCTGTCTCATATGAAGTGATATCTGATCTCTATATGCTTGGACCAATCATGAAACACTGGATTCTTAGAGAGTTTGATACAACTCTAATTATCACAGTGAATGACTGTAGGTTCCAACTCCTGATCAAACAAACTTGCAAGTAACTTGTGAAGCAAGATGGCCTCGCAACTAGCAGTACTGGCAACTGGTAATGATATCACCAAGATATTATTGCTGATCCCAAACTAAAGCAACACCTAGAGGTGCTCTTCCTGTCCGTTGCACTGCCTGCCCAATCCGAGTCTGAATACCCCTGCAACTTCACTTCACCATCTCCAAGATATCTCAGACCATACTCCATTGTGCCCCTCAAATATATGAGCATGTGTTCTGCTGCTATCCAATGCTCTTGCCTTGGGTCCACCATTAACTGACTCAAGGTGTTCACTGCAAAACAAACATGGTGTTTCCATGGTGACTGTGTCTGATCTGGTGATCACTATGGATCTGAGTTTGTTCCTCATTATCATCTTCTTGTTTATGTTTCGACTTTGGTAGATACTAACTAGGGCATTGAACATCTCCTTCACTATCTTCTTCTCAAATACACGAGGGATCAAATGATCCTTTATGGCATCCAAAATCATCCGCTTGGCCTTCATTTCCCTCTTTTTGTGAGCTACCAACTCCTACAGATCTGTAGGCAGAGTAGCAACATCCTTGACAATATCTCAGAAATCATTCTCTTCTAGTAAGAGTGTAACCCTCACCTTCCATGAAAAGAAATTTGAGGCACCATCCAATCTGTCCTCAAACCTGAGGCTAGTTGATGCCATCTCTAAGATCCATTGCACAAACTCTCAAATCTGAAGATGAAACTTTGAAACCCTCTCACTGCTGGTCCTTCTTCCCTGTAGTTGATTTACTGTTGCAAGTCCAAGAGAATCTCAATCAGAGAAATAAGCTCTAATACCATGTGGAAAATCCAAGCCAATGTGACTAAAGTCCTTATGATCTCAATTAACCGAGTAATTTTTGAATGTAATTAATGCAGAAATAAATTTCAGACCACAGCGTCAATCACACAATAGTTGGAAATTAAATAGCGGAAGCATAAAAATTAATTTCATACATACACATGTAAATACTTCTTCAAATAAACTTTTCATACCTTGGAAAAATTTACAAGGAAACCTCCACACGCTCCCAAAAAATAACACTGCACGATTACCGAAATCACCTTGAACTTGAGCTTCTATAGGTTGCTTGAGAGCTAAACTTGCTAAAAAACCCCCAAAACAACAATTCTTTGTTGTTTGGCATTGTTGTACGAGGCTACTGTAAGGATTCGTATGGATGTAGAGAACTATTCCGTACGACAATAGGTAAGTGTGTGTTGCCTGGAAACACCTCTTTCTTGGCTTCGTGCACTCTCTAAGTTGCTCAACTTGCTTAACTGCTCATGTGTTCTTGTGTGTTTGAACTCTCTATCTTGACCCGTGTTTATAGTTTTAACCGAGACCAAACCCTAATCTATTTTTGAGACTACTCCTAGTCGAAGTCATGCATGCATGAAATACACTTTTTAGACTCAACTGCTAAAAATAAGACTTTCACTTGTTAACTAAATACTTACAAAATGGAATTTACTTTTCGAAAATATAATTACTTTTCGAAAATATCTCAAACTGCTTGCATGTTCACACGAAACCTATGCGGAAGTTCTTGTGTGGGCTATAATTCTTAATAGTATCCCTATCTACCAAATGATAGATCTGTAATAAATCTCTTTAGTGAATTAATACCATGCAAGCTTATGATTTAGTTCATTGAATCCACAATATGTATGACAATGCAAAGTGCAAGGATTCCAAGTAAGTGATTAAATGCCTTAAGATAACAATCTGAGATCAATAACATAAACCACAAGTTATCTGCTTAAGAGAAAGGGTCAGGAGCTAGTGGATGTGTGTGCCAAATCTGATTTAGATATAAATAGTAAAGACAACTTCAGATTTGGATTAAGGTGATTATCATTCCAATAAATGAATCTTAGAAGAGGCTACTTGAAAGTTGTATTAAAAATTGGTTGACTCGGACTCGGACTTGACCGAGTTGACCGAGCCAACCCCAAACTGGTCCAACTCGGTCGTTCTACTGACTCGACAGGTTGGTCTGGTACCCAAACGATCAACTCGGCCGAGTCAATGCTTGACTCAGTCGAGTAGGTACTAGATCCCACCATCATGCAAGTTTAAATTTTTCTTTAAAAGGGTTTGACCAAAAACGCTGGCAATTAGTGGTAATGTTAAATTCTTAAAGTAAAAGGATATTTTTATCCTTAAATTTTTAACATTATCATTAATTGTTTCAGGATGTTTGAAAGTGGTACCAACCTCATTGGACTTCATATGGAGAAAGTAGAATTTCATATCCCATTCAAAATCCAGCAGACTTAAGAGTTTTCAGGATTTCAGGATTGGTGGGATTGCAACATTTTCATTGGATTCTATCACCTATGAGGGTATGAAATTGGCATTTAATCAAGAGCACCAAGCCCTTTATGTACCTCGATGTTGGTGGTATTGATTGTTGAACTCTTCTTACATGGCCTTAACAAAAATGTACCTTTCACTCAAACCAAAATCATTGATTGGGCATGTTAAGCTTTTTCTACCATATTATAAGGCTTCGATTAGGAAGTTTCATCAAAATTGGGAGGTGTTCTTTGATGTCTCTAGAGGATCAAGGTAGAGGCAAAGGCTAGACAAGAGGCAAAGGGTGATACTAATAATGAGGATCCCAATATAAGTGATGGTGGAACATTGCTTGTAATTTATGTTTGTCATTTAAATTTTCTTGCTCATTTATTCATAATGCTTGCTTTCAAAGTTTCAATAATTCTTTGGAATCATGGTTTGGAATCTTTAAAATATAATTTCTTCATTAAAATTTAAATATTTTATGTAATTTTTAGTAAACCAAGTCATTGAAATCAGATTGGTCCGAGTCAATCCGAGTCCAAGTCTGAGTCGGAGTTGACCATCAACCGATTTCGAGGCTGAGTTCGAGTTTTAAAAAATTTGCTTGAAACAAACCACTTTAAGCTACTTTAGAGCACTTAGGAATGAAATCAGTTAGCATAAATTGATGGTGCAATGTGTGCTTTAGGTGCCAATCAATCATATGTTGAAATAGGGACCAACTTGAGGCTGTTTCACACTTCTAAATCTGTTTTAGTGGTATAACGTGGAATTCCAGATTTAGAGTGAAGAATAAATCATCCAAGAGAGATTTTCCACTTATATGCAAGACGTCTTGGATGATTTAGTTAGGGCTTGATATATGCAACAAATAAACAACCCAAAGATGTTAGAATCAAGCTCACAATAGATATATCAATGTAATAGATAAGAACTTGAAAGAAAAGAGTGAATTCCCCCTTAAGTTATCCAACGTTAGCACTAGAATTCACCCAAACAATCTCCAAATGAAAGATATGCAATTAGAAGCAACTCGGAGATGAAATTCACTTCTAGAAATGTAAGATAAATTTGTAGCAATATTCTAGATAACGAAATAAAAGCTAGGTTTATATGTAAATGGACTTTTAAGCATAAAACCTAGTTCTAGGGTTTCCTCAAATCTGATTTGTTTTTTGTTATGCAATTTCCAAATTTGAGAAAGCCTTGAAATCAACCCAAAATAAGATAAATAAATCCTTGAAGAACAATTTTATAGGGCCGATTTGCCTCTTTAGGGTTTAGAGATGAGAAATGAAGCACACACCTTTGATAAATTAGTCAAGGAAGTAAAATGAACCATGAACTTTGCACTAGACTAGGAAAGAAATCCAAATTGTTATTTTTCTTTTATTTTATGTTAGATTTCTTTCCAAACAAAAGTAAAAGATTTAAATTTTTGGTTTTTTGGTTGGTTGTTGGGAGAAGACAAGTACCTTATTCCAACTTGGGCTTATGGAGTCAAGAAATATGCCCCTCTTAGAATTGGTCTATCTTATCTTAATGGATTAGGGCTAAGAGACTAGAACCCTAGGGGTAAATTAGTCTCTTATCTAATCAAGATAAGGTAGGTAGACCAAGGCCCTACAAGAAGGGCTTCCCAAAGGAAACATCTTCACCAACAAGATCAACTATAGCTTGATAAAAATACTAAAAACCCTTACTAGGGATCCAAAGGAAAAACAAAGCAAGGAATAGAGCACTTACCAAACTAACAGAGGAAGAAGGAAGGGATTTTCCCTAAAACATCTTCCCTCCAAGTGGTAGTCTTACCCTTCAAATGGATTGATCTTGAAAGCTTGTAGTAGTCTTGAACAGACACAACGAATCTTTAATGCACCAAAATAAACCAAGAGAGAAGAGCTCTAAGAATTGTTATCAACACCTCAATAGGAAGATATTCAACAAAAGTGTATTATCAAAGAAGTAGCCAATAAGAACAACGAATTGTGAGAGGAGGAGCCTCTATTTATAGAGGAGGCTTCATTATCCTTCTCATTCAATATTATTTTCTATCTCCTTAGATGTAGCCTAGGAGAACTACAAAAATGACTTGTCTTCTAATTAACTAAAAGAAACCAAGTCATAATACAATAAAGATGTGCGTACAATAAACCCTCCAAGAGAGGAGGTCGTCCAACTAAAGGAGGTCAACTAGGGTCCAATAAGATTCAATGTCTCTCTCAAGTGCAAGGGGAGACCCTTGAATCATGGGAAGATGCTCCTCCAATGAAGAAAAGTCCAACAAGATGCCAATGTCTAGCCTCAAAGCAAGGGATGGTCACACATGAGTAAATGAGGTCCAAAAGAGAGGACGACTTCTCCAAGTAAACTCCAATGTCTAAATGTGAAGTTTCCAAGGTGGAAGAGCATCCTCACACCATGCAAACAACCTCCACAAACAATGGAATGACCCTCTCCAAGTCAAAAAGTGTCCACATGTGCCAAAATGTCTAGTATAATGGTCCTTTAAGGGGGTCAGTCCTCAAATAAGGTGAAAGATGCCTCCAAATGCAACGAATGAAGAAAGTGCTCAAGGATCTAAGACGTGGCATGTCAAGAGATGACTCATGCATGTAGAAATAGCCCCAAAGTGCCTCAGATGATGTGACCAGTGCCTTGGGATATGTGAAACTGCCTCGGGAAATGTGAAACTGCATGAGCAACTGTAGAGTCATCTCCAAGAGTTCATGGCCAAAGTGTGACAAATGTTAGTTTTTTAGTTTGGAAGGTGTATCAGTTGTGCCTATGTGTCCTAGGCTAGTTGATGAACACCTTAATCAGTCCAGATCAGCCTTATTATCTCAGCCTAAATCTAACTTAGCCTTGCAGCAAAAGTTTCACCCTTGAGTGGAATATGGGGCCTAGGGAGAGAGGGCGCATCTCATGAAGGTGGATGAGTGGTTTGTGGGACCCTGTCCAAAGGGGGGCGCACCACTTAGTGGAGAGTGGGGTCCAACCCAAAGGGGGCGTCCCAATCTCAGTCATTGAGGCCCAAACTTGGGCACACATCTCAAGGCAAATGGATGCTGGGAGAAAGATAAAAGGAGAGGCTGAGGGTGGAGAGGACACATTCTCATTATGTGCATGAGAGCTGAGATAGAGGGTGCTTGGATGAAGTTTTGGCAGAGGAAAGAAGCTGTCATTTTGCAGCTGAGTTGAGGGTGACTTAGCTAGGCAGAAGGGGCCATACAACAGAGACTTGAAGGGTCGAACAACAAAGCAAAGATCAACAACAAGAGGGTCGAATCAGAGGGTTCGTACAACTGCACAAGAGGGCCAATTTAGGGGCCGTACAATAGTCTTTCAAGAGGGTTGTGTTGCTGCCTTTATACATAGCTCGGGTAACGTGGAAGAAACCTTCAATCCACTGGGTGTGCCCTTGGGGGAAAGTCTCGAGTCAAGGTGTTGTCACCTGATTCTCAACTCCTCCGTTTAGGCCAACTCCTAGCGGAGCCAAGGGGGGTAGTCCCTAATAAAATAATCTAAGGTTTGAACTAAGCTAAGTACAAAATGAAATCTAGGAGTTTATTGAAAATAAGAGCAAGATACAAGTAACTCTATACTAGCAGCATATATGACACATCAAAGGAAATTGCTTATGCTAGAAAAGTAAAGCATACAAGATACTTGCATATAAATGATATAACTTTGAAAGCACATACAAGTGCTTGAAAGAAAATGCTGAAATGTAGACCAGTGCCAATAATGTAAAGCTTGCAAAAAGTATGTAATGCTACTGAAATGGAGATTGTATTGCAAGTGCTCTTGTAAATTTTATTATGAGTTTTTTTAAGTGGAGTGACTATTGTGAGTGCAAGCCACTATGTGATATGTGTGCAAAGTGAGAACAATAAAGCAAATCTAATCTAGGTGTGGCCCCTTAGAGGCTAACCCTCAGATTGGAAGCTGAACTATGCCGGAGGTCCAATAGGGAGGATATCCCTCTGACTTCACACACAAGTTCAAGATAATGTCAAAGGTCCAAACAGGGAAAACTAAGTTCCGAGAAGGCCCGTCTGACTTCACACACAAACTCTTTGCAATTTTCAACTGGGATTGTTCTAATAAACTATTCCGCACTGACCAACCCCTGTTTTGTATGAAACTTACTTCCAGAGGTCGAGACTAAGCTCGCAGTGGAAGTGTCAGGGACAATATTAGGGGGAGCTGAGGGGATGGCTTATTTCCAAATTGAAATGACAGAAAAGTAAAATGTTGAAATTGAAACTAATCTAGAAATTGAAAACTAAACTAAGATAATCTAAGGAATTGAAATCTAAACTAATGTGATGTGATGCGGTGTTGTGATTGATTTTATGGTTTATTTTAGCTTCTTAAAGTGAGAATTGAGAGCATAAGCCAATATTGCAAAAATTGCCGATCACACAAAGGACACCTTTCCCAAGGGGGGATGAAGACTGGGCACTGTGTAGCCCACTGATTTTATTGATGAGATTACAATGATCGTTTTTTGGGATTACTTGTGATCCTTCATTGAGGGAGATCACAAGCTTTTACAAGTTTTCAATGAATTTATTGATGCAGGGGATGGTCCCGGATGGTTAAAATCCACCAAAATTTGGCAGAATCTCCCTTTGGCTGTTCACTAACCTGCAAAAAACAACAAGCAAAGGAAACTAAAAGGTGCCCAAAAACACTTTGGAAGTGTCTTGGACAATGTTGGGAAAAACCCAAAATTTTTTCTAAGTTAAAATTATAAAAAAACTAGCAAAATGAACTAAGGAAAACAAGCTAGAAAGCATGTCTCCTTAGGGTCTTTAGTTGCTGTTTTAGAACATCGAATTACCAGCACTTAGATTGCCAAATATTCAATGAAAGCTTTAGAAAAGAACTTCCTTTTAACCTCTAAAAATTTTGAAAGTAAAAACTTGCTAAAAGGAGGCTTTTCCTATGCTAGATCTAAGCATTAGATGAAACTTGAAAGTGCAAAATTAGATCTAGTTTATCTTATGCATGCAAACTTAGATATTAAATATTTGAAATGAAAATTAGATCTAAATGCTTGCATGCAACCAAGTAACCAAAAGAAAGTAGAGTTTTCTTGAGAGTGAGGAAGGAAGAATCTTGTAGCCTTGGAAACCTTGGGCAATGGGGTCTTTAGATGAATTAAGGAGGGACTAAGTCTTTAAATCCTTGAAGTTGTGGAAGAGACAACCAAGTTCCACCACCACTCCAAGCTATGAGAACCTGTAAGCTTTAAAATCTTTGCAATAATATTGTTAACAAAAGTTGGTGTCACCTACAAAAGAGACTTGAAAAGTATATTAGTCAACTGAAACATGTATACAAATCAAAATATCTAAATATAAATGAACAATAGGATTTAACAAGAAGCTAGATAAAATCCTATCCTATAGACTGACAACACCCTACAAAGGCCAAATCAACAAATTTAAAGGAAGAAATTAGGCAGGTATTACTTCATAGATTAAGCACAAATGACGTCAAGCATCCAAACATATGTATAACACACCTTCTTGACCTCCAAAGTCTTTTTATCTCAAATGAAAGTATTACAATAGTATACAAACACAAGCAAGACTCCCCAACTCCAACTAGTTTGCAAATGGGAGAGAGTGCTTGTATAAATAGCTCCATGGGTGAAGATCCCAAGAGAGGGGGGCACACCACATGGAGGAGATAGATGAGACAAGTGTATGGTATGGGCTGCCACATACTTCAAAGCTTCAATAAATCACTATGTGTGAGTGAGAGAGAGAGGGGAGGGGAGGGGAGGGCACCACCTCTCAAGAGGTAGGCATCCCTCCTCAGGGCGCTACATCTCCTCAAGGCGGGCACACCTCTTCTTTGACAAAGCATCCAAACTCATGTGGGCTGCAACATAACTCTTGTGAACTCCCAATGATGTCATTCTTAAGTGCCACTCACTCACAGTTAAGCTCAGTTAACTCCAAACATGCCAAAACATGTTTCTAACATGTTTCCTTGATAATAGGGATGCTGATTTTTTCCCTTTTTATGTCTTTTATTTGACATTTTTGAGAGAAAAGGACTTTAAGTGATTAAATAATCACTATTTTCTCTCAAAAAGGTAATACTTAGGTAAATTGGGTATTTTGAGTGTGAAAACAAATACCCCAAGGCATATAATGCCTCCTAGTACTACTTTTTTAACTTATTCATCAATTACAATTAAAATATCCCGATTTTGCAAGAAATTTTATTTTTGCAGAAAACATTAAAAAACCTATGGGGGCCTTAGCGCATTTCCATGAGACTCTAGTAGGATGCTTAACATGGATACATTAGACTCTTGACTTAGATAACCTACACTAAGGTGTAACCATCAGTACACACTCCAACTTTGGAGGTGATGAGTGAAAAATCTCAGAAAATATAACTCGCTTAAAATTTAATTCAAGCAATATATAACTTATAAGTAAAAAAAGCACTCTAGAGTAATGTGCTCATGATTAAGTCTTAGGGGACTAAGCCATTTACAAAGTTCATCATGCTAACTCATCTTATTACAATTCCTGATGGGGGTATGGAAATGTGGTAGAGAAGAAGAAGAAGAAGAAGAAGAAGAAAAGGGGCCATAATGGCCGACTGGACTTTTGAACTTTGAATTTGAACAAGTATCTTGTTCAACTTTGGTGGCTCAACTTGCAAGTCCATCCTAGTGCAACTTGGTGTGTAACTGACCGTACATGCCACTTGGCTGGGCCGTACAGGCTGTGTTAGTTGGGCCGATTCAGGGCCGTACAACAAGAAGGAAGCTGGTGGGTCGTACAGCTGAATCTTGCCGGGCTGTACAGTGAGAAAAAATCAGCAGAAATTTCAGTAAGAAATTTCTGATTTTTTATTTGCTGTTGTAATCTGCAAATTGCATTCCTCTGAAGCCAAAATAAAGCCCCTCTTAGCTGGTTTTCCCCACATTGGGGTTTCTAGGGTACATCTAGTGTCTTGTATAATTTGTGTGCTTGGTTCTGTATGCTTCTGCTGTTTAAATTCTGTTTTATAACTCAACAGTAAATTAATTGCATAATTTCCAAATTTATATCAGCTAGGTAATTTCTGGGTTAACTTAAATTATTGGCATTAGTTTCTTGGCTGAGTTATCAGATTTCAACTACAAATACATAAAAAGGGGATCCATGATTAGGCATAAGATAAGTGTGCTTCCATAGGTATAGCAGCCGTTACAACATGAACAACATTTTTACATAGAGTGAAGTGAGAAAGCCTAGAGGTTCTCTAGGTCATGTGTCCTAGTAGATCCATCCTAAGATCCTTGCATACCTACCCAGGCCATAAATGACTGACTTGAGATCAATTTAATGATCTCCAAGGGATAGGTAGCAAAGTTATAAGAGCAAGGACTATCTTGAAATGGGAACTAATAGGACGGGCCATGACCAACCACAAAGGGTCTAGAGCTATCAACTAGGTAAAAACACTTTTACATAGATCATCTAAACATGGTCCAATACAATACGAGTATTAAAAGGTCACACTTTTGGCTGATCAGTGATACAATAGTACAAAGCATCGCGGTGGCACATTTGATCATGGAACTCTGATATCTAACATCATCAAGACAGGCCCAAAATCTGCTCATTTGATAGGTCACATCTAGTGAAAAAATATGAGGTGCACTAAAGTGAATTTGAGGTGTAACAGGTGTCATCCTACAAGGTATCATGAGCTGTTCCTCAAACACCCCATACAATATATGGTGTAACACAATGGATACTTCAGATGAGGAAAACCTCCCTTCTCCCTCTTCTGACGACATGCATTTGGATCCTTGAGGCTCCTTTCCTTCTAGAGTGTATTTCACTTTGGCTTTTAGCCAGTAGAGCTTAGATCTTATAGATTAGCTTTGCTTCTTGATTTTATAGGAGTGGCCTTCCCACTATGTATCGTCACTTATGTAATGAACAGTCCCATTGACTTACTTTTGGTCATTTGTTTGACATTAATAAACTTTTCTTATCTCCACTATTTGATGGACATTTTTCTTCAACTCTCACTCTAAATTTCTTTAATGCATCTAAAGCACTTGACTTTTCCCTAGATGGTGTGATCATTGGACCATAAATCTCTGCATGCACAAGCTCCAATACTTTTCTTGCTCTCCATGCTTTCCTTGTGTCAACAACCTCGTGTTGCTGCCTTGCTAGACATGGTGTAAGGTTCCGTTCCTTCTCTTGAATAGTAGGTAGACTAATAAGTCAATAACCAACTCCATCCTACCTAGAAGAGAAAGATACTGAAAACACAATTGCTCACACCCTTGATGCCAAAGTGAACTGGCATTAGTATATCCACTGTCCACCAATTGATGAATCTGCCACACATAAAAATGGCTTTAGAATTTAAAATAAAGTTATGTATTCCCGTTTGTAAAACTTTGGGCTGCACTTATATTGT
The DNA here is from genome assembly GCA_009831015.1 of Picea engelmannii. Classification (NCBI taxonomy): domain Eukaryota; kingdom Viridiplantae; phylum Streptophyta; class Pinopsida; order Pinales; family Pinaceae; genus Picea; species Picea engelmannii. Next base: position 14,831 of record ML803674.1, read on the forward strand.
CCCTGTCATCTATCCCTTTGTCACTTCTGCCCACATGTTTGGAGTGTGTCTGTATGCTCTGGTGACTGCGCCTTTGTTACTATCTTCCCTTCAAATATACTCCAATGTGTGCCAAATGACTTTGGCCTTGTCTTGTGTTATGCACTCACATGGTCCCTAGGTCTTTTCTTCAACCTTCATCATGTCGACCAAACACCCATTCTCTGAAGTTCTAGGACCATGTTAGAGAAGGCACATGCACAATTAGAACAATGCAGAGACATAAAAGATGGAAAAGAGAAATATTGTACTTGATATTATTCAGTATGGTGAATACCAATACATAAACGGGATACAATGTCCCATACATCAAGTCCTATACATCCACCTTATTTAATTAAAACACAGCTTAACTTAATTATAGCTTAACATTATTTATGACATGTGATTTAATTAACTTACGCCAATTTTATTAAACTGAAGTACAAAACTAAAATAATAATATGACCATTATAATAAGCTATTGTAGTTGCCCACTGGAGATACTAGATATGGATTCACACCAAGGCCTTCAAAAAATACATGCCAACAAATGGCTATAGGTGGTTGAGTATAAAGCCTATACTGGATGTCAAACTGAATAACTTGTGGAGGTTCATGCTGAGATAAAGAAGGCTTCTTTGCTTGGTCATTGATCCTTGGTGGCTTGGGTTTAGGACAATGTATCCAATACTTGGGACTGCCTCAGCCAAAGTGCTCATTGTGTGGAAAAACATAAACTGTAAAACATCTCTCTTGGTTTTGTGACTTTGCTAAAATATCCTAAGGGCTCTTCTTGAGTATACAAGTTTTGCAGCCAACTTCACCCATTCCCCATTTCTTGGAAAACGGCCTTGTTAAGGGATAGACTTCATTGGGTTGTTGAGTTCAATGTAGCACGATAGATTATTGTAATCGAAATCCTCTTTTACATATGAAAAGGAAAGAATGAGTGTTTGGTTAAGCAGATACAGCATAGCAAATGCTTTCCCTGGCATGATGTGCCTCTAATTTGTTCAAACCTCAACTTGTAGATCTGGGGCTAGGTTTGAAGGGAGTGACAATTGATGGAGTTTTGGGGTGGTGCACGTTTCTCCATTCATAAAGAACCCCCTGTTAACTCCCCGGCCTGCTCTACTTAGTCTTGTCATGTCTAAAGGTCACCCTCGAGGCTGAGTTGGCTGTGTTGCTTGTTTGTGAGTGTTGTGAATATGCTATATCAGGCCACCTTTTCCTGTCCCCTAGAATGACAAGTTCTTTCCTCTTGCTTTGGTCATCTTCAACACGAAGAAGCCTCTTGAGCCCAAGCAAGGCAACGATGGTTGGGAGCCCATTATCATTGATACTAAGCTCATTGTTGAAGGTTGGGGGCCACCACCCAATGACAAAGATGACCCTCAGCCTGATATGAGCATGATTCTTGGAGCTATGTGACTTGACAATTTGTGTGGGCCTGCTGGCCTGGACCTATTTTCAATGTAATCAGTTTTGATGTGTGCACTAGACATGTACCCTATCTAGCTTTTTTGTTTTTTTGGCTTGTAAGCTATCTAGCTATCTAGGCTTCTGGAATTCAGCTCATGGCGGCTGCTTATTGCAGCCATTTTTTTGTACAAAATAACTTGTGCATATTCTTGATCAATTAATATTCAAAGGAAGCATTTTATTACTTCTTTTGTAATAATAGGCTCCCTCTAACACTTTGTTGTCTCTGTTATCCCCGATATCTAGGGATAACTAGGAGATCATGTCTCGAGGCCCACATGGTCCTAGACATGGAGTACCGAGAGCGAGATTGACTTGAGCATGGCCCTGGAGGGCCCATCTTTCTTCTTCTCAGCCAGACTTGTCCT
>ML803674.1:16801-38336 GCA_009831015.1 Picea engelmannii
AGAACCCCAGATTACTAGGGACGTCTCCCTTGGGATTAGCCACCCTAAATAGAAAGAGCTCCCCATCGAGGTGACAGTGGGTGGGTGGGGAAGCTCCTGTTACGCCAGTTTGAAGCCTTGACTCAAGCTACCTAAACCTTTCCTACAAACTGAGCGATAACAATCTCCTCCTCTTGTCAAAAAGTGGAAAATACATCTGTCCATCTTGTTGCGTGGAGTCTATCATTAATTGCCAAGCTCCTGTGAAGGGCCAACTAGCTGGCCCAATCTTGGAGTTTGAATGCTGCTCTAAGTTTCCAGATGAACATGCATCATGTAATTCATCATCTTTATGTGTTTCAAAGGCCCCGTTCCCTATTATAATCAATCTCAATCGAAAGATATGGTCCATAGACTCATAAAGCTTTTTAGTGTCATAGTTCTTGAATTATTTGTCATGCTTCTAGCACTAGTATTTCCTTATAGGGCTTGAACAATTGAGATGCATCTTGAACGGACTGTTTTATGCTATTGCACAGTTGAGACTCTCAGAGTTCCTTTCTGTCTTCCCAGAAACGAACTTCACCTCATTTCTACCAGCCACATGCTGTAATGAATAGCTATTCTGTTCTACATAACCAGATTTATAGAGTCATCAAGAATTTAACAGTGTAAGGTGGAGGCAACAGAAAAATTAACATCTTTTGAGATTTTTAAACTCTTTTTCATTATCAGAAGGAAGAGTATACGGGGGGTTAGGAGTTCCCTTAGCAGAGAATAACTTCTTAATATAGATTCACTACATCCTAATAATGTTATATAATAGGAGTATTATAGTAGTTCTTCACAACTAGATTTATAGATACTCCGAAAATTTAACATTATAAGGTGGAGGCAGCAGAAAGATCTAACATCTTTTGAGATTTCTAACTCTGATCTGTATCTGCAATCCAAATCATATTATAATTGGGCTTGGTGAACTGCAGAACATACCTAGCCTGGCCCAAAACTGACCATCAAGAATAGTGTTCTCCACCTCCTGAACTTCCTCTCTCTTTCAAACCCTTCCATTAATCACTTGAGACCATACTAGCCAATGCCTCTCTTACCTTCAAAAAACCCCTGAAGGTGAGGTAATAGCTAGCGAATCCGGTCTTCGCAATCTTAAGTAGCTCCAACTTATAGTGATAGTGAAAATGTAGTGGGCATGACTATGATTGGCGATAAATTTGATCACACTCTTCCCTTTCTTGTACAATGCACCAATCCATTTATAATCATGGTCCTTTAACTTAATAATATCATGCATCAAGAGGTTCAATGAGTGCAACATACACGTAAACCAATATATGCTAGGATACATATCCTCAATGGTTGCTTATTAGTGATGACTTGAATGACATTGTACGACCCAATCTCTTGAATGGTTTTAATCAAGGTCTCTGCAATATTAATACTGGTCTTATAATGATCAGAGTAGTCATGCATTGAAAAGAAGACCGCACAACTAGTAGACACACCAAGAAAATTTGTCAATGGCCTGCCTTTAACATTTGTCCAAGCCTCAGATACAATTGATAGCCCATATTCGGTCCAATCATTTGTAAGTTGTTCCAGAGTACTATGGATTTTGACTTTTTTCTTGTCAAGTCCCATGGTTCTAGCTTTGTTATACTCGTGGTTCCTATGTCTTTTAGGGGCATTGTTGATGGCATGGACTGTTAATATTATGGTAGCTTCGTGGTTCCTAGTTTTACTAATGCTAGTCTCACTGGCTTATCATGTTTCTTTGGCTACTTTATTGCAACCAACTTCTTTGGCTTCTTTACTCAACTAGATTGGATTATTTTGGGCCAAATGAGCTATCTTAAAACTCCCATAATCTTGTCCATTGCATCTGCAAATAATCTTTCTCTTTGGGGATAATCTCAACCTTTTGTTCACAATTTTTAACAATAAATTCTAACTTCTCGAGGGTAATCAAATTTTATGACTGGTTTGACTTATCAAAATTTGTTTTTTTTTTCTTCCTTTTCTCGTCTGCCTAGCGATGGATTGGCTAGTGCCAACATAGAGACCCAAAATCGTTGAGTTAGCTAGACCCAATGTTACAATTAAATAGTTTCTTGATCCTGATTTCAAAACAATTCTTGTGACCAAAACATTCATATTTAGGGACTTCCATACTTGTCAAATAGTTCTTTGTTTATAATTTTCTAAAAATGCCATGTGTGCTTTGGACTTTTTCAATTATAAATTTAAATTCCTTCCTGTTCATGTTTTCCAACTAGACCATTTAAATGTTTAACATTTCCGTCTTTAGAAATATCAAAGAAATAAAAATACCACTGGAATTTTCTCATCTTCAGGTCTCCAATTTGGTTTGAGATCTTCACATGGCTGCACTCAACCTAGCTTCTCTTCCTCTTCTGGACACTTTTGCATAGTGGTTTCGTGACTCGTCCATGTCTATAATCTCTTGTAAAATCCACTTAGGCTCTACAATCTTTTTGCTTGCTATGGGCCTGGAAATCTCCCACGAGATTAGGGCACACTTTTTTTGGGTTTGTTGCATTGACGCTGTGCTCGCATATTACTTTTATTTCCATGTCTGCTTTCTTATCTTCTCTCATGGCATTGTCCATTTTTTTGTCTATGTGCTTGGTTTGCTATCACTAATGTGCTCGGTCTGCGATTTGTGGGTTTGCAAAACCCTCTACTTCTTCACGATGCTGTTTCTACTATATGTTGCTTCTAGGCATTCTTGGACTTGGTTTTTTCTGTATTGCAGATCTGGTTTGAATATTGTTGATCCTCATGTGTAGTCTGACGAAGCTCTCTTTGTAAAATAAAAATTTTCACTATTTTCCAATTAGTACTTGTTAAAGTGCAATATGCCACTAAATATTTATGACCTGAGCTGTTCAAACTCATGCACTAACAGTATAATTATAGGAAATTCTCACTACTAGTTGTGTGTGGGTTATTCTCAACTGCCATTTCAGGGAAGTAGAATAACATCCCACTGGAATCAAAGATATTTATATACAGACATACGTTGTTGCCGCTAGGGAAAAAAAATGCTGTTGCCATCTCATGGAATTAGAACATATAATGGGTCATGTTGCCGCCTTTATACACACCTGGGTAATGTGGAAGAAATATTCAATCCACTTGGTGTATCCTTGGGGGCAAGTTAGAGTTAAGGTGCTGTCACCTAATCCTCAACTCCTCCGTCTAGGCCAACTCCTAGCGAAGCCAAGGGGGGAAGTCCCTAATAAAATAATCTAAGGCTTGAATTGAATCTAAGCAACTAGTATTCTAGGAGTTTATTGCATAAGACAATATATGAAGTAAATCTATTTTATAAGAGCATAGATCAATAAACCACCACAAGATACATAAAGAAATACTTGCAAAAAGGATACTTGAGATAACAAGATGCAAGTAAACTAGTAAATGCTTCAAGATAAATAACAAGTGCTTGAGAAATAAAGATACTTGAAGCAAATGGTTTTATGTAATGTAAAATGAGACCGGTGTCTTAAAGGTATCGTGGGCAATTGTAGATCACGTATTTTATTAGATTTAGTGATAGTAGATTAATGAGATAAATTTTATTTGCAAGAAAATAAAGTGTTTGAAAGCTAATCTAGATTTGGCCTCTAGAGAGATTATCCCTTTAGCTCAAAGATTTGCTGAGAACTTGCCGAAACCTAATGGTTTGACCAACAAGCCTACTAGAGGTGTCGGAGGTCCAACACTGAGGGGAACAAGCTTGAGGTATTCAGTGAAACTTCGCACACTCCCCCTAGGCGGTTCTTAAAGCCAAGAAATAATTCTCTTTTGAGATTTGCCTATTAATACTACTCCACACTGACCAACCCAGCGTGTATGAAACTTACTCCTAGAAGATCGAGACAAGCTCGCAACTAGAAGGGTCAAGAACAACACTAGGAGCTGAGGGGAAATGTTTATTTTAAACAAGAAAGTAAAAATGCTGAAATGAAATGTTTTCTAATTACTAAGTCTTCATTGACAAGCCTCTTGCGAGGAGTTGAGGAGATGATTTATTTACCAACTTTGAAATTGCAGAAAAAAAGTTGCATCTAATCTAGCAATTAAAGTATTACTTCCCAAATTGAAATCTAATCTATGTGATTGTTGTTTTAAATTTTAAAGCAAGATAAAGAACCAAAATAAAAATTGTTCCAAGACCACAACACCAACCTCCCAAGGGGGAAACACAAAGTGAAGCCTCCCTTGGCTCACTTATTTTATTAATTCGGTTACACTGGTCTCTTGAGAGACTTTGGATCTCTTTAAATGAGATAAAGATCCTTATAAAATGGATCAAAAATGAAAAATAAAACATTTACAATGTTTTCCAAAGATATAAGGTAGTTTTGGGGATCTTGGAAGCTTCAAATCTTCAAGATTTGGACAGCATATCCCTTTGTTCTTTTACAAAACTACACAAAACAACAAGCAAACCAAGATACAATATGCCCAAAAACACTTTAAAAGTGTCTTGAGATGTTAGTAATAAAAGCCCAAAATTTTCCTAAGTAAACTTTATTGAAAAATTACAAAAGGAACTAAGGAATCAATTAGGATCTTTTGCTGCTGTTTTAAGGCAGCAAAATACAAGCACTAAATTGCCAAATATCTAAATGGATCACTTAGAAAAAGAAACTATCTTTATCCTTTAAGAATTTAGAAGAGAAATGTGATAAAACTAGCTCTTTTCCTACTCTAGATCTTATGCTTTCGAGTGAAACTTTAGATGCAAAAATAGATCTAGCTTTTCCTATATATGCAAACTGAAAATAGATATCTTTAAGCTTTAAATCAGATTCAAATACTTGCATATATGATCTAAATGAAGCACTTAGAAAAATAAACTATCTTTATCCTTTAAGAATTTAGAAGAGAAATTTGATAAAACTAGCTCTTTTCCCACTGTAGATCTTATGCTTTTGAGTGAAACTTTAGATGCAAAAATAGATCTAGCTTTTCCTATATATGCAAACTGAAAATAGATATCTTTAAGCTTTAAATCAGATTCAAATACTTGCATATATGATCTTAAGGTAACCAAAGAAATGATAATGTATTGAGAAAGAGAAAGAGGAAGATCTTCAAAGCCTTGGAACTTTGGGCAATGTGGGGTCTTCTTGATGAATTAAAGAGGGTCTTTTTGTCTTTCTTGAAAGCTTGAAGGAGAAGAGAGTGCAACAATGCCTATCCTCCTCTTCAAGTTATGAGATCCTGCACACTTAGATATTTCTTGCCAAAGAACTATTAGTATAATAGTGTTACTTGCATAAAAAATCTTAAGAAAGCATAAACATTAACCGAAATGGATATGCAACATAAAATATTCATATATTCATATACAAGAAACAACAAGATTATAAAGCAACCTAGCTCTTCTAATCTTACCCTTCTTGGAGACAACTCCACTTGAAGGATACAATCTAACAATTAAGCAAGAAAAACAAAGCACATTACCTCACAAATTGGCACACCATTGACAAATGAGATCCACACATGAAGTTTGATCACCAAAAATAGCCTCCAAAGCCTTTTATTCCAAAAATATTGATAGTACAAATGATATTACAATACAATCCTTCCAATAGCTCTAACTAGCTTGCAATGGGAAGGAGTGCTTTATTTATAGCAAAGGAGAAGCAAGCCCAAGCGAGCAGGGCGCACCAAGTGGAGAGGGAGGGTGCACCCAGTGGGAGAGTAAGGCTGCCAAGTGTGAGGGAGATGGCTGCCACCTTTCCCCACACTCTACTATTTGAAACTTGGAAAGGAGGAGGGGGATAGAGGGGCGCCACCTCTCAAGAGGTAGGCTGCCCTCTCTTAGAATGTGCCACCTCTCAAGAGGGGCGCACCCCCTCTTTGCCCACGTGCTCTAAAACTTATGTGGAGGTCTTTGACTTCAGTCTCCAACCTAAAGATGCTTCTTCTTACTTCCCTTTGGCTGCCACATGGCCCTTTGGGCTTTATTCAACTCAAAATATGTTTAAACATGTTTCCGACACTTTGCTAAAATTTAGCAATCCTGATTTTTTATGTCTTTTTTGGGTTTTGTGAGTAAAATTGATTTTTTAGTGATTAAAATCACTAATTTCACTCACAAAAGTGGGTACTTAGGTAAAGTGGGCGCTCTAGGTTAAAAAATGTTAAAATTAGTTCAGAAACTCATTATATCATACCCAGATTTCAGCCTCCAATTAAGTTTCAACAGTGAAGCATGAAAAACCTTTACTAGCTGTACTTAATGAACAAAAACACTAAACAACATAGATTTGGAACTAAATCAGCAGCGAAATCATATACTATTAGTGGACAAGATACACTTTAGGCACCATGAAAAATTTGGGTAAAACCCCAAGAAGAATAACACAGAAAATAGTGACAGATTAAGGAGATTTCTTTATTAAGCTCCAGAGAAGGATGCTGAGATAACAACATCCATTTACAACAATAATCTAACAAAACCCAACTTAGAAAATGTGCCTCTTCTACACTCAGAAAATTGTGCCAAAGAATCTAGAAATCCGTGCCAAGTTTTTGTCTATAAAACTGCATGAAATATTTATTATAAAGCTGAACTGTACATCCTGTACTTCAGCATTAACATTCTTTGAACAATGGGCACGAATTTCAGTACCAACAGTAAAGGGAAACATAGATATAAACCAACAATTTGCCTTGAAATCAGAGCCACGATTTCAGTGCATACCTCAGCTGTACCTCTAGCAAATCTGTACAGTACGGATTCCTTTAACTGCTGTACGGTCCTATTCTATATCAGTAGCAACTGTCTTGGGATGCGTGCCCTCTTCCTCTCCTGAAAGATGCGCCTTCCCTGCCTGCTGTCCTTCTCCTTTCTCCACGCTCAAAAGTCTCTTGGGATGAGTGACCCTTCACCTCCCACAACTCTCTCCTCAAAGTGTGCGCCCTCCTCTCCTAATGAGTTGCCTTTTATCAATTTTTGATTGTAACTGCCCTAACCCTTGGTTTTCCAATGAGATTGATGGTCAAGATTAGATCTTGCCCTCATGAGATCAACGATCACGACTTAATCATTCGTTGAGGTCACTTAAGTCATTAAAGTGACTCAAAACATCATAAAATCACTTTTACTTTAAAAAATTAAAAGACCCAACTTTATAAAATCACTTTTTAAAGTCACTAGGAGAAAATTTGCTTGGTCACTTCCGCATGCTGAGTGTTGCCAATGCAGAAGTACCTCCATGCTACCAAATCTCAACACTCCCTCTTAGCGAGAGAGGTACTTTTGGTATCACCACTAGAATCTGTCTCCATCTCATCAGCTGCCATAACTGCTCCCTTTGTACTAGAAGTCTCTGCTCCCTCTGAACAGGAAGCCACTACTCCCACTGCACTGGAAGCCTCTGCTGCTACCTCCGTTGTACCACGAATTGAAGACATGCTCCTAGGAGATTGCACACTCTCCTGAGCATCCATCTGTGTCGACTCATGCCTGCTGAGTCCTTTGAGAGTCCCGGAAGAAGACTGAGTCCCATGGATCAGCTCTCTCTCCCGTGCTACCTGCCAACTCTCCGACACAGAGTCTGAATCCAAAAATCCACTGGACCCCAACACAGGTCTACCCAATAACCTGTACAAGCCCTCACACTTGACACCAAGCATTACTGCTGTGTCAGCAGTTGCTCCCACAGGATATAAAAACACATGTTCACCGTAGAAAACAACTCCAAATCCACTCTCATCTAAAGCTGACATTGAGAGCAAATTAACTGTCAACTCTGGAATATATAACACCTCGCCAACCTCCAGAAGACCTCCTGACTCTAGTTGGAATCTCACCCTTCCAACCCCCTTTACTGCAAGTTGTGGGCGGACTCCACAATTCACTCTATAGTCTGAGTCTATCTCTGTAAGATCTAGGAAAACTGACCTCAACCCAATCATGTGTCGAGAAGCTCCACTGTCCACAAACCAAGACTCAATGTCCTCGAACACTAGGCATCCACTGCCCACGGGACCAGTCATGAGAGAGAACTCCTCATATCTCTCAGCAAACTCTACAACTTCTGCTGAAGCTGACACCTCTGGTTCTGATTTCTTCTTCTTCTTGTTTGGACATTGACTAGCATAGTGGCCAGTCTTGTGACATGCAAAGCATTTCACCTTGCTCATGTCCTTCTTCTTCTCATTGCCCTTTGCCATAAGAGCAACGTTCTTGTCGTCTGCACCATCCAATGCCTTTTTCCGAGACCCCTCCCGAATCTCCTCCTGCGTAAAATCATCCCATAATCTGTTCCAGTCAGGGTGCTTCTCTCTCCCCACCACACACTTGATGAAAACCTCCCACTCCTTGGTGAAGCCTTTGAGGGCTATCTGCACCAACTCTGAGTCAGGAATGACTTCTCCAACAACTACCAACTCGTCCTTCACCTGTGCAACCCGGGTGAGGTAGGTGGCCACACTCTCTCCTTTGACCATCCTAGCTCCATGGAGCTTGTTCCGGAGAGCCATCTTCCGGTTCTTGTTCTTAGCCTCATACAAGCCTTTCAGTGCAACCCACATTTCATTGGCTGTCTTCTTCTCAGCCAAGTGTGGAATAAGGTGGTCTTTGACCCCGTCCAAGATGATTCTCTGAGTCTTGGCTTCCCTCACCTCATGAACGTCAAGAGCTATGGGATCTGAAGCAGGTACAGGCACAATGGTGTTCGCAAACAACCACAATTTGTTCTCCTTGAGAACACTGTTGATTCTAACCTTCCACTGCAGGTAGTTGGAGACCCCCTCCAATCTATCTTTGAATCTGATGCTGGAAGTCATCTTTGTCCACCTGACAAAGATCCTTTTCTGCCTTTCTTCAAGCAAATGTACCAACAAATCACTTGCTGTCCCAAGTGCCAAATGCTGCCCACTGAACTTCAGAGCACCTGCTCTGATACCATGTTAAAATTAGTTCAGAAACTCACTATATCATACCCAGATTTCAGCCTCCAATTAAGTTTCAACAGTCAAGCATGAAAAACCTTTACTAGCTGTATTTAATGAGCAGAAACACTAAACAATATAGATCTGGAACTAAATCAGCAGCGGAATCATATACTATCAGTGGACAAGATACACTTTAGGCACCATGAAAAATCTGGGTAAAACCCCAAGAAGAATAACACAGAAAATAGTGACAGATTAAGGGATTTCTTTATTAAGCTCCAGAGAAGGATGCTGAGATAACAACAACCATTTACAACAATAATCTAACAGAACCCAACTCAGAAAATGTGCCTCCTCTACACTCAGAAAACTGTGCCAAAGAATCTAGAAATCCATGCCAAGTTTTTGTCTATAAAACTGCATGAAATTTCTGTTATAAAGCTGAACTGTACAGCCTGTATTTCAGCATTAACATTCTTTGAACAGTGGGCATGAATTTCAGTACCAACAGTAAAGGGAAACATAGATATAAACCAGGAATTTGCCTTGAAATCAGAGCCACGATTTCAGTGCATACCTCAGCTGTACCTTTAGCAAATCCGTACAGTACAGATTCCTTTAACTTCTGTACGGTCCTGTTCTATATCAACAACAATTGTCTTGGGATGCGTGCCCTCTTCCTCTCCTGAAAGATGCGCCTCCCCTGCCTGCTGTCCTTCTCCTTTCTCCACACTTAAAAGTCTCTTGGGATGAGTGACCCTTCACCTCCCACAACTCTTTCCTCAAAGTGTGCGCCCTCCTCTCCTAATGAGCTTCCAATGAGATTGACGGTCAAGATTAGATCTTCCCCTCGTGAGATCAACGATCACGACTTAATCATTCGTTGAGGTTACTTAAGTCATTAAAGTGACTCAAAACATCATAAAGTCACTTTTACATTAAAAAATTAAAAGACTCAACTTTATAAAATCACTTTATAATTATAAAGTCACTAGGAGAAAATTTGCTTGGTCACTTCCGCATGCTGAGCGCTGCCAATGCAGAAGTACCTCCAAGCTACCAAATCTCAACAAAAAATGAGCACCCCCAAGGCATATGAAGCCTCCTAATAACACTTTTTATTACAACTTCAAATTACAATTAAAAAATTCTGTTTTACGGGAAATTTTTTATTAACTGAAAAAATTAAAAAATCCTAAGGGAGACTTAGCACATTTCCATAAAACTCTAGGAGAATGTTTAGCATGGTAATATACATTAGACACTACGCTTAGAGAACCATGCTGAGGCCTAACCATGAGTATATACTCCAGCTTTGGAGAAATTGAGTGAAAAAACTCGGAAACTATAAATTACTTGGACAACAAAATATAATTAACAAGTAAAAAAAACACTCCAGAGTAACAACTCATGTCTAAGTCTTAGGTGGCTAAACCTTTTACAAAGTTCATCATGCAATATCTCTTATTACAATTCCCCGCAGGGTATGGAAAATGTGGAAAAAGTTGGTCACATAGACCGGCTGAACTTCTGAACTCTGAAAACTGAGCATTTGATTGCTCAAAACTTTGGCGGCTCAATTGTAAGTCCAGTTAGTGCAACTCAGTGGATAATAAGTCACATCTACAATGCTGGTGTCATAAATGTTCTCTTTTCTATTGGTTGTTACTAAGAGTATTTATGCTTGAGATTGTGACATCATGAGTTCTTCTATGTGAGGTCATTTACTTTCACTGCTCTGCATGTCAGGGTCACTGCATGTGAGCCAGTGGCTTGCTGTATTTTTTACACTCACTGTCATGAATTCATCGTGGGGTCAATTATCATTTGCCTTTGGGATGAACAATCAAATTTTGTAGAGCTGCCAATTTCTTCCATGATCATTGATAATCTTTTACGGGAAATAAACTTTGCCCTTTTGCCTTTTGATTTTTAATTTTTTTCTGCTCTAATGTTTTAAAATCTCTTAGGGAATTTTAAAATAAATTTTCCTTTTTCCTTTTAATATTAAAAAGCAAATACCCGTCACTAATTCGCTGCTCTGTGACTTCTATATGCAAAACTTTGCCTTCTTGTTGACGTTGTCTCTCTTTATGCCAAACATGGATAACTCTAAACCATTGTGCTGAAATTTTGATCCACAGATTCAGGTTGGGTATCATGCTTTGATACCATGTAGGATTTTATAGGGGTGCATAAAAAAATAATATGTACACATAAATGTGGAGAGAATAATGTCATGTATATTAATGATTTTGCAACAAGCACATGATTGGGAGCCCAGGTAGGCTAGGCACAATACATATACCACTCTCTCAAGTTACTCATCGTAAAATACATCATTATATAGTTCCCTAGGTTGGTTATGATGGTTTAGTCACCTAACCCCTAACATTAACATCCCAATGTTATAATTGTCACATGTCACTAACATTAATATCTACTAACCTACATTGTAGGCAACGCTTGACCCCACAACGTTTCCTATGTTGAAACGTCTCGAAATGCTTTTGAAATTTTTGGTGGGCATTTTATGATTTGGAAACATGCCATGAAACTCCAGCTTGCATTTTGACTGTGTTTTGGCCCAGACAAGGTGCGTTTTGGGCCCAAAAAAGCACTTTATGATGAAGAATCCCTCAAAAAACCACACAAATAAAAAAATAAATTGTCCTCCTTTTTGGTATTGTTATTGACTTTTTAATCTTAATTCTTAAAGTTAGTGTTGACATCTACCTTTATATTTTACTTTCATTAACCTAAATCTAACATTGAAAGCTACAGTGGGACTCTCATTTCAAGGTGTGGTGATGGAATCAAACACAATGGACCTCACATAAAGAAGATAGAAATTGGGGTGTTTTTCAGCGTTCAACTCACTTGACAGTTCTAGTGTTCCAGCATATATTCAAAATATGGCCCCGTGGGCCAGTACCCCTTCCTTATACCCCTTGAGCTAGGAACTGGGTGATTCTAAGATTGTAACCTAGAAGGGGAATAACTGCTCAGTTGTGCCAACTAATTGAAAGTTGAAACCTATAACCTGCCCAATGGTGCCTATGCCAACTGATTTAAAACATCAAATGGCAGCAGGTTTTGAAACCATTCACCAAGAGAAAGCAAACTTCAAATTCCTGGGCTAGTCGAAATAGACTAACAAGTCAGATTTCAGATAAGCTATGTACTCATATGAATATATATGATGATTTTGGCCTCTAGAGTATAGAGGCCATTTAAAGCCTCAATCTTTATGTGTTTTCATTCAAAATTTGTATTGCAGAACTTATATCTCAAATTTCAATGGCATTTTGCTATATTCACTCTTATGCTACATACATGGGCAAACTTCACATATTTGATGTTTAATGGTTTGGATCTACATTGATGTACATAGATAATGTGCTATTTAAAAAAAAAATATTTTTTGAAATATTTACTTTTTTGTACTTTTTAAACACTGCATTTACCTGTTTCCAAAATTCTGGAGGGTCACGTTTCCATGTCGTTCCCTTTACAGAAACTTGTACATTTCCATGTTTTGTGCAACTTAGCTACTAATGTAAAGTTCACATAATATAAAAGATATACTTAAAACTAAGTTGGGGCTTGATGTTTGCACCTCCAACAGAGGCTACATTATTTCATGATGATTGCCTTGACATAGGGTCACAATTAAACCTATCTAGCAATTAGCTTAATCCTTAGTTATTAAAATTTTTGCAGGCAAAAGTCCTGTCAATGGGTATCCTTCGTAATTATGTTGGGCTTCTGTTCTGTGTAGACCATGTTTAACAGTACAAAGCTAAGCATGAAGTTATGTTCAAGCTCATAACACTTATACAAGAAAAATAAAGGGTCTTAAATCTGTGTTCCAGTCTGTTCATATCTTTTATTATCCATTCAGTGTCCTCTAAACCATTCAATGTTGAGGTGTTCTTTCCAGTCCTGTGTATCCTGCATGGAATGTTTTTTGAACTGTATGCTAAGTTGGGCAGGGGCTCTATTCTCACAATAAAAAGTCATTTCAGGCGCTGTTATGGATGATATTCTGGCGGATGACCTTATATGATAGGTTCTGGGACACGAAGGATTGCTAGCAGGATTGCATGGTAGTATCAATGACAGTTGTACCATCTTCAGAACTGATTTAGTTTTTATATTTTATACCCTACTGGTTGACTACTATATATACCTTGAGGCTTGGATGCATCACTTTTAGACTTGGGAAGGAGATGCCTTTATGCACTCCAAAGTCTTTATTTCAGAACTCTTTGCTCACATTGATCCGTATCCATTATTTTGTGTGCATTTTGAAATTATCATTCTATCTTTGCTTCTTTCTTTATAAGTGAAGGTTGCCTTACTATTTATTGGATGGTTATTCAAGTTATTCGTACTGTATTCTTGGAGGCATGGTTTTGACTTGTAAAGATGAGTCTGAGCATTGCATTTAAACCTGATTTATGTAGTCTTTTTTATTTAGTTGAACTTACTTAAAGTTCCCTCCACATTCATTTCTGCATCCTTGTGAATTATATGGAGTTGCAACTTGCATCTAGTTGCAAGCTGTTTTACAAGTTTTATGCTTTTAGATCTTCTTTTAAACTTTCTGATATATACAATTGTGCTAAGGAAAAGAGATTATGCTAACCTAGCCAACAAGTTTCATTGCAATTTTGGTTGATTTTTCAGGCAGGGATTTCATTGCTCCTTGTAAATGTAAGGGAACTTCAAAATATGTGCACCGTGCATGCCTTGATCACTGGCGAGCTGTCAAGGTATTTTTCCAACCCAATAACATCACCGAATTTTTGGACAAGTTAATTGTTGCAAATTATTTAATCTCAAGTTGTGATGGTACATGCAAATTTGAAATCTCTATTTTGGGAGTTTGTTTTGAATTGGAAGTCAAAGTTCCATTTTTTCAATTATGTATGCATGGTTTTATCAGGACTGTTTTGCCAGTGTCAAATATCAACCCCATGGCAACAGTCCTAAGTTTGTCTCCTATACAAAAGAATAAAAATAACCAGGACCCTTCTCAGATCATCAAGCTGTAGCAGAGGTAATGGGAAGTATCTAAAACACTAGGTTTTTGCTTATTGTTTATAGTTTGCTTGGATTCTATGCTAGGATGTGATTGAAGCAGTCCTGAACCAACTAATGACCACTTTTGCTTGCTTTTTCTGATTTTATTTACAGTTAGAAATGTTACACCGTAACAGTTATTGCTGAATTAGAGCACAAGGATGCAGGGTGAAAGCAAATTTTATCCATAACTATCAGTCATACAAACTACAATAGGAAGGTTGTCAAGTTGCCAGGTTATGACTCCAGAAACCTTAAGCCTTAAGGTAATCAAATATGCAAAACGTTAAGTAGCAGAAATAACACCTTATTCTTCATTTCGTGCTAAAGGGAAATCACAATAAGCAACATGAACAATTTGTTGTTGGGGCCAATGGTAATGTTTGACCAGCTGGAGGTTAAAGTATTGTCAACATCCTTTCCATGGTCCAATATGATGTTCTGATCAATGTCAGACAACTTGGACTTGACAATGACTTGGCAAACCCAATGACTGGAGTCTTCAGTTCGATTTGGGAGTACTCGGCACCCAGACTTGGGCAATAAGTGGGCTTAGTAAAAAAATATATAAAATATATAAAATTTAAGAACTATCCATTTCATAACAAATCCACTCCATTCATAATAACTCCATACTATTATAATGTAAACCATTAATGGCACACCACCCCATTCATTGGTTTATGGGAAAAATTGCATTCTACCTTTCCTGCATGAAGGTCCTTGCAAAATTTCAGAGATGCATGTGGTGTATTTGACAAAAACCAGCACAAAGAACAGGTGAATATCCTTCAAATACCTCTAATAGTGCATGCCCTGCCTCCTTTATGATTTCTCTTGCAAAGAAACACAACCCCAGCATTTTATTATCTGAAAAATTGACTGTGTTTGGCCCAGCAATTTTTCATAGTACAAACCTGTGTAAATTCTCCATAACTATCCAAAGATCTCCTCCAATGGCAGTCAAAACACTTCAGCAGCAGCCAACTTGCCATTCAGAAACAAACACACAGCATAAAAGAGTAAAAAAATAAGAAAGAATGTCACCCGTTGGCTTTAAATTTGTTAAAAAAAATGCCCCAGAAGTCTTACAGTTGGTACTCCTGAATTTTGTGAAGATTCCAGGAGTACTCATACCAAACTGTTGACTTTCCTGGATTCAACCCTTGGTCCGTTGAAATCTCTCCTACCTAACACCCAACAGTTAATTCCAAATAAATCACTTATTAAATTAAAGCACACCTGAGTAATCAACGAAATATGCAATGAAAACATAAACTAGGAAACCAAATCAAGCACACATAAACACCAATATTTTTGGGTATAAACCCCTGGAAAAACCTCGGAGGGAAAACCAGTGCTGAGAATGATTTTATTATGCTAAAATTAGGGCTCCCGTAACAGGGATAGTGGTTCACTAAGAGAAATACAATTGCAGACAAACCTGGCAAAGTTTGACCTGCTGTAAGAACCAGAACTGCATGCTTTTCGAGGTGCATGTGACTTTGCTTCAGCAAACCCGCGTATGTACGCGATTGTCTCCACTAAGACCTGCGTACATGTAAGGAAAACTTGTGCAACAAGCTCTGTTCGATGTGACACTCTCTTGTGACTTTCTCTGACTGAAACCCACTTGCGCTGCCTCTGTTCTCTCTTCTCCTTGACCCGATCTCTAGATGGAAGTCCTTCTCCACCTATCCAAGATCTCGAATCACAATCCTTCGTGATCTTCATCTTATACTCCGTGTCGACTCCCTCAACACTTGTCAAGTTTCACGTGTCTTTCTCCTTCACCCTAGCCTTTCTTTTATAATCGTGAGTTGTTTCTCCAAAGTGATTGCATGTTGAGATTACTTCTCACTTCACTTGAGATTTAGAAACATGCTAATTACTTTTATCACTTTCCTTAAATAACTCAATTAATTAATAACATAATTAATTAATAAAAGCAATTTACTTTAATAATTCCTTTAATTAAAGTAAATTCAAGGATAGAACGCTTTGGACGATTTCCACACGTCTAGACACATATATATGTGCGGAAATACTTGTCTAATGCTACCACTAGCATCAACACTCCCTCTTAGCGAGGAAGGTATTCCGCACCACTCCAAGTCTATCTTTGACGAACACAAACTTCCCTTTCACTAAGGGTTTGGTCAGAATATCTGCAACTTGTTATCTGTGGAAATATATTGAAGCTTCACTGCTCCCTTTTGGATCCTATCTCGAATGAAGTGGTATCCAATTTCAATATGCTTGGACCTATCATGGAATACTGGATTCTCTGAGAATTTAATACAACTCTGATTATCAAAGTATATCACCGTATGCTCCAACTCCTGATCAAATAAACCTATAAGCAACTTGCGAAGCCAAATTGCTTCACAACTAGCCATACTCGCTGCCATATACTCTGCTTCTGCTGAACTGAGTGCTACAGAAGTCTGCTTCTTGTTGAACCAAGTAATCATTGCTGACCCCAAGCTGAAGTAGCACCCCGAGGTTCTCTTTTTGTCTATTGCACTCCTTGCCCAATCTGAGTCTGTATATCCCTGCAACTCCACTCTATCTCCTCCAAGATACCTCAATCCATACTCCAATCTACCTCTCAAGTACTTGAGCACATGTTTCGTTGCTACCCAATGCACCCGCCTCGACGCCACAATGAACTGACTCAAAGCGTTCACAACAAAACAAATATCTGGTCCGATGTTGACCAAATACATCAAGGACCCTATCAACTGCCTGTAAATCCTAGGATCCACCAACTCTGAATCTGAAGTCACCACCTTCTTCAGATTGGTAATCATGGGTGTGGCCATCGGTTTATAGTCCTCCATCCTGAATCTCCTCAATATCTCTACTGCATACTTCCCTTGTCCAACGAAGTTCTCTCTAGATTCCTACCATACCTCTAACCCCAAGAAATAATGCATCAAGCCAATGTTCTTCATCTCGAACTCACTAGCTAAATCAGCGTTGCACCCTGCAATAAACTCTTCTACACTTGTGAGTAATAAATCATCAACATAAAGAACCAATATGAGTGGATCCGACCCAACATGTATGTAGTTCAAGTTAGGATCCGCCTCACTCTTGGTAAAGCCCATACTCTGCAAGTGTCCGTCAATCTTGGAATACCATGCCTTGGGTTCATGTTTGAGCCCGCACAAGTCTTTCTTAAGCCTACACACACGAGACTCCCTCCCATGTACCTCAAATCCGTGAGGTTGTTCTATGTATACTTCCTCCTCAATGATCCTGTTGAGGAAAGCTATTTTCACATCCATCTGATGTATCCTCCACCTCGTAACTGAAGCAGTAGAAATGATAGCTCGAACAGAAGCATACTTGGCGACTGTAGCAAATGTTTCCTCGTAGTCTAATCCCTCTTTCTGGGAGAACCCTCTTGCCACAAACCTCGCTTTGAACTTCTCAATGCTATCATCTGCAACATGCTTGATCTTGTATACTTCCCCTTGTTGAAATATTGTAATTGCAAAAAGTATTTTATTTATTATTGAGTTATTATTCATTAGGTCAATCCCCTTTTGTGGATTGATCATGTCGGGCATTGTAATTAACCAAATCCCCTTTTGTGGATTGGTCAAACCCGAAATATATTATGCAAATTGAGAAGTCGGCCCCCAGGCTAATTAAAGTGGTTTTAACCACTAAGAAGACAAGTCGGCCCTGCCGAGTGAAGAGATACCTTTCCAACACCTGCCAGTTTGTATAAATAAAGGAAGCCAACGCCTCATTTGATCACTCACTCATTCGCTCACTCAGTGCGCAAGTTTGGTTACTCCAGTTGGGAGAAGAAGTAAGAGAGAGGCGCATTGCTTAGTGTTGGATATTCTCTAGTGTTTTGGTTTATTGTCTTGGCATTGTATTGGCTATTTATATTAAGGAAGTTTTTGCTGGGTTTTCTCCCCCATGAGGGTTTCCTAGGATAAATGTTGTGTATCTTGTGATTGTGTTTCTCTTAGTGATCCTACCTATGCTATTGTTATCTAGTAAATTGAAAAGAAACCTAATAATAACTCAAAACTTAACACCCCTCCGGTCTCGGCACTGTGTCCCAAACATCATTCCTCATAATAGAGGTGTACTCCTCTACCATGGCATCCCTCCATACTTGCTGATCTGTTGCTTCCTCAAAATTGGAAGGCTCTACATCAATGATGCTACTCGTAAGTGTTGTATAGTTCGAAAACTTCTTCAGAGGCCTTCTCTCTCCGACCGCACTCCTAGGAGCCTCACCAACATCCCTCAATGTCTGTAATAGCCACCAGGGTCTCCTCATAGGACTGGAAGGGGCTAACTCCTCCGCCCCACCTGAAGTTTGAACTGCTGACTGCTGCTCATCCTTCGAAGCCTGCTGCTCCTTGTCATCTGTCACTGTTGATGACTCTTGAGATCTGCTAGATGCCAAGTTCTCCTCGAACTTAACATCTCTGCTCACAACTATCTTCCGCTACGTTGGAATGAAGATGCTGTAAGCCTTTGAGGTCTCCTTGTACCCCACAAATATATCCTTCTATCCTGAAGGCTCCAACTTTGTTCTCTTCTCCACATGCACATGGATGTAAACTGGACAACAAAAGATCCTCAAATGACCAACCTCTGGCTTCACTCCTGAGAATGCCTCCTCCAGAATCTTGCCCCCCAATATCCTGTGAGGACTCCTGTTTTGCACATACACTACTGTGTTACATGCCTCTGCCCACAGAAACATAGGCAAGTCCTGGTCATGTATCATAGCCCTGGCAGAATCGATGATGGACCGATTCTTTCTCTCCGCAACCCCATTCTGCTGAGGGTTGTATGAGACTGTAAGCTCCATCTTGATCCCTGCCTCCTTGCAGAAATTCTTGAAGTCATGGGAGGTGTACTTTCCCTCATTATCCTACCTCAAGACCTTGATCTTCTTACTTGAGCTCTAAACTCTTGAAACCGACTGAAGACCTCATCCTTGGCATCTGGATCTCCTTTTATGTGCTCTCTTGTTAGGACATTTTCTCTAATCTTCTCTTCTTGGCATGTCTACAATGTATGCAATGTTTCTCCTTCATTGTCTTGTGTGCTTGGTGTTGGTTGCTGGTATGTCTTTGCTACCTATGTAAATTAACTCAGTCATGGTTGTGATCTTCAAAAATATTATTGTCGAAACCCTTAAATAAATTTCCTACCTTCTAAAGTCAAGTATTTAATACCTACGACCTTCATAAATACTTACACTCAAAACTTTAAAATACCGTTATGCCCAAAACATTCAAATTTAATTGTTTTCTCCGTAGGCCTACAAACTGATTCTTTCTTTCTTTTTAGTTTTCATGATCATAGGCTCTGAACCAATATCACTTTGATACCATGCTGATTTTAGGACTAGACGCACAAAGAAAATAGGAGATAGAGAGATGGAGTACTAAGATATTTTTGTCATTTAACAATGTTTATATTGTACACTCTATTTGTATGTGTTGTAGTTAGACACTATCAGATTCAACCTAACTGACAAACATCTATTACGTTAACATTTATTGTAGTGTTATTACTTCAACACTTTGGTGGTTATATGTATTTACATGTGACAAAAAGAAAAAGGCATAAGCTAGAAGATAATGTCGAAAATTACATCTTTTTTACTGCATAATGAATAGTCATATTGTCTCTTTGTTTTTGAAAAGAAAGACATAATAACTAGTATAGATGTTGTCTTTGACAAAGAGCACAAGGAATAAGAATTAGATCAAATTGTTGTAGCATGAGTTGTAGAAGACAAAGATGGAAGTAAATACATGTCAGAAGAAAAGGAAGGTAGTCCAAAATGTAAAGATAAGACCTGTCCAACACCAAGTGATGATGAGGAAACTAGTGCCAGCAACACAAGCAGTAATAAATTATCTTCAAAATTCAATAAAGTGATAGTGGTATCTACAAACAACGAGGGATTCAAGGTTAGATGGATTCAAGGCTATAGTAGCTAGTGTTATCCACCAAGTTGCACTAGGATGGACTTCCAACGAGCCGCCAAAGATTGAACATTTTCATGTTCAATATTCAGAGTTCAGAAGTTCAGCCGGTCATTAAGACCAACCTTTTTCACATTTTTCATACAAATTGTAATAAGAGATGTTGCATGATGAACTTGTAAAAGGTCTTAAGCCACCTTCGACTTAGGCATGAGTTGTTACTCTAGAGTGTTTTTTTTTACTTATTAATTATATTTTGCTGTTTAAAGGCAATTTATAATTTCTGAGTTTTTTCACTCAATTCTCCAAAGTTGGAGTATATACTCATGGTTAGGCCTTAGCATGGATCTAAGTCTAGTGTCTAATGTATATTACCATGCTAAACATCCTCCTAAAGTCTTATGGAAATGTGTTAAGTCCCCCTTAGGATTTTTCAATTTTTCAGTTAATTATTTTTTTTTCCGCAAAACGAGAATTTTTAATTAAAAAATAAAGTTGTAATAAAAAAATGGTACTAGGAGTTTTCCTATGCCTTGGGGGTGCTCATTTTTGGACCTAGAGCACCCACATTACCTAAGTACCCACTTGGTTGAGTAAAATTAGTGATTTTAATCACTTAAAAATCAATTTTATTCAAAAAAACCCAAAAAAGTCAAATAAAATCAACAAATGCTAAATTTTGGGAAACATGTTTAAACATGTTTTAGGTGGAATAAAGCCCAAGGGTGTAAAATTTCAGACCCCAACCCAATTTCAGTCTCGTTGATTTTTCAGCCAATGTTTAATGCCCAAACCCAATTTTATAACAACAAATAAAGCTTAGCAGAAAAATAATTTTCAGAACTGAAACATGAGGATTCTAAACATCGTTTGTAACACAAAAAAAAAATATCAGCAACACATAAACTCAAAAAAATATTGACACAGAGATTTTCGGTCTAACAACGACCCTGGAAAAAACCCACAAGGGGAAAACCAGTGAGAGAGGGAGTTTTTATTATTTAGGAGCTTCAGAGAAATTCTGTTACAGCATGTTCATCTTAAAAAATTTAAAAGACAAACTTATCTCGATAACCATGCCAAGTCTTCACACAGGAAAATGAGCAAAACTTCTCAAAACTCTTCCTAGAATTTTCTGCAATAAATTACAGGTCTGCTCCTCGATTTTCGTGCCTCCAAATGGCTGTATGGTCACCTTGAAATTCGTGCCAACAACTACAACAAATTTTTGGGTGCATTAATGGCTGTACGACCTCCTTGGAAACCATGCCAAACTTCCCAGGAAACCCACACAACAACCTGCCTTGATTTCCGTGCCAAGAAGTGATTGTACGAACCTGTACGTAATCCGTACGGTATGGCATGTGTACGACCGACTGTCCCCCCTCGAAAAACATGCCAAAGTACGGCTGTACGGATTGATAAATCCGTACTGTACGGACATAATTAAATGTTGTTTGTTGCCTCGATTTCTGTGCACACAAAACACTGTACGAACCCTAAAATCCGTACTGTACGACCTCCTATGTATG
>ML803674.1:71652-89281 GCA_009831015.1 Picea engelmannii
GGTTTGCATGGTTATTTCTTAAAGAATTGTAAGTATTTTTCTGCAAAACTTCTTGATTGAATGGTTGTAGTCTTATTTTCTTACATGTATTTATAATTTGCTGAATCAAAACCCTAGGTGACAAGCACACAAGTAGGTCCTTGCCTCATGTCCCCTAAAAGAGAAATTTTCAGCCATTGAAGAAGGAAGAGCCTAGCCATAGCTACACTCTCATTTCTTCTTCTCCCTGAGCTAGCCATACTTTCCAGAAGTCAAGAAGGAGGAGACGTCCCAGGCCTAGGTTATCTACACCTAGGGCCGTTCTTCTTTTAGGGTTTAGTGATAGAGCCTTGCTGTAGCAACACTCTCCCTCACTACACTCTCTTGTCTTGATTTATCTTTCATGCTAGCCGTTTTTGCCAAGTTAACCTAAGGAAGGAGGAGAAAGCATAAGGCCTTGCTTTAGCAACACCGGAGTGAGCCTCTCTCCCCTAGGGTTTTGATTTTGAGGCCCTGCCATAGCAACACTTCAGAATTCTTCCCTCCAGTCCTTAGCCATCCTCCTTCAACCCTTGCGTCCTCTGCTAAATTGACTCCATTGACCCCAAGGCACTGATCTTAGACCTCCAGCGTTGAAGTGAAAGTGACCAAACAAACTCTCAAACTCTTTTCTAAATTGAAACCTTAACTAACTGCTAACCCTAAGTTGCTGACGTCACACCTAGAATATTTCATCTTTATGCAACAACGTCTTTTTTTAAAAGCAATTGAATGTGATTTAGGCATTAATTAATGATGTGTTGATTTTTTACATTGAATGCCAGGTCATTTCAGTATTTATTGAAGAAGCAATATTATTTGCATTGCTCTATTGATAAACATTGACTTCGTCAATATTTATTGCCATAATTGCTTATATCAAATAGTCTTATGAAGTACTAACCCATTGAATTATAGCTTGCATATATTGGTTTGCTGTTGCTTTGTTCCGGGCAGGTGTTCTTCTTTGGGGCTTCACTTCATTATTGGCTGTTTAGCCGAGATTATCTGTTTTGGTGGTGACCTGTGAAGGGGGAACTTTAGCTTTGTCATTTCAACTTTTGCCTCTTCAAAACTCCAGGTTACCAGGGACGTCTCCCCTGGGCCTAACCTCCCTAAAGAGAAAGAACCTCCCCATCGTGGTGACATTGGGTGGGGAAGGTTCCTGTTTCGCCAGTTTGACCTACTACTCCTTAGCCTTTCTTGTGTCTACAAATTGTGCGATAATAGGGTTTAAACCTCATTCTTCTCTATCATCTAGTTCAATCTTCAAGGTGTTGCATGCTTAACTGCATAAGCCCTAAAAGACAACGACACTAGTCTAAAGCTATTCTTGTGGTGAAAATTGCACTTAGAATTAGCATTCTCTCTCTCAAAGCAATCTTACTAACTTCTCTAATCCTAATTTTAGCAAACTAAAGCTATTTATTGCTGCTGTTACCAAAGTTTGCTACAACCACTCATTTAGAATTCAGATCTAACAATTGGATATTATTGTATTGGTTGAAGGCTTGTTGTTCATGCTAAATTACTACATTTCTGAGTACTTTTTCTTGCTGCTGTTGCGAAAGATTGATTGCTGTTATACATTTGTTTTACTGCTGTAATTTGCAACAACCATTGAATTTATTGATTATCTAGTGCCTAAGAGGTCATTTATGAGCTTTATAACTTGGTAATTGTCTATATTATGCTTCAAATTGTTTATTGTCTCGTACAGGTGAAACAACTACCTCGTTACCTTTATTACCTCTCCTAGACCTAGACCTAACCTTTAGGTGACCAAGATAGTGGGTGGTAGGCTCGGCTAATCTTGCTATTTGATCCCTTGAGGTCACCAAGGAAGCCAGCCTTGTGGTGGACCTTCTTCCATCACTAAAACGAGGGAAGTCTCTACTTAGGTGATAGTGGTAGAAACTTCCAATTGTTACACATGATTGAGATCTTGTGGAGGGCTTTGCACAAGTACAAATCCTGTGATAACAGGTCCAACACACCCACCAGAAACCCACCCATCCTATGGTTTTGAGGTTCCTTCTCTTTAGTTGGTTAGAGAGCCACATGTGAAGCATTGTCGCATAGAGCTTGGAAAAAGTGTGTCCAATCATAATAGTCCTATAACTATTAGGACCTGATGTATCACTCGATGTGAAGATGGGGTGGATGATGGTGGGACCAAGAGGGAGGAAAACTAGAGAAAACACCATGGTTAAATAGATCAACAATGCAATAATGTAAAGAGTTATTGAGCGAAATGCTACAGGTTTATCAAATCAGACATTGTGGCTTTACAATGAAGAAAAACATTGTTATCAATGACAAAGCATATGATTTGACCTGAAAGTTGCTTGTGGCATTTGAGGGCTATCCGAACTATTTAATTGAGAAAAAAAGAACTACTTAGAAGTTCAAAAATCAACATGCGACCCATGGTAGTTTGCCAGAAGTTGGTTGGCTGTGGTGATAGCACTTGCCAACCATGTTGTTGGTTTATTATATAGTACAAGCATTTGGATGGGGTACAAATAGTCTCGTAATGCTTTACTTGGTAATGATGAAATATATTTGCTCTTCACTTTGATGCATTAGAGTTAATTTTTTGTTGCTAGAGGAAATCAAGTTGCTTTATATTGTTAGAGCCAATTTTGGCAATGTATTATGTATCCTTAAAACATGTTTCATTGTATTTTCTATCACTTTTTGAAAAACTTGAAATATACTACTTTTGTTGCAATGCTTCAGCCCTACTAATACTGATGGACTTGGTAAAAGAGAAGCAACTTCGTAAATAAACAAAAGTACCTCTATCTTTTGGTCATTCATTGAGCACAAAACCAAGTTGCTTTCTTTGCAAGCCCCAATATCTTGTCCGAACATTTGTCTTTTGTCTAGCTTGCTATACATCTCTTCTGGTAGATGAGGATGATTTTTTTGTGTTTTGACTTAATGATACCCATCCACCAAACTCTTTTGACTGAAAACAGTAGTGAATTGCAATGTTATTTTTCTGGATTTTTCTCATGTTTTCAAGTTTGTCGATTGTAAATTATATTATGTTGTCTTCTTAGGATGGCCCCTTTGATTGATATGGTTGACACTTTTACTATTGTAGCTTGATCTTTTCAACATTCTCATATTATGTTATTTGTTTCTTAGTGAAAATCTTGGTCTTGGTCCTCTTTTCTCTCCTCTTTGCCAATTTTCTTGTTGTAAGTATATTTTTTACTAATCGTTATGTTCACAACAACAGCGTATAGATATTGTATTTTTCATATATTACTGCAAATGACCAATTTAAAATGAAAAGTAAAAGCGAAGAGCTGGCAAATATTATAGTGTTCTTTAAAAATAGAGAAGAATCTTGGTTTTCTCTTATCCTTTTAGAATGCAGCGATTTATTTATAATTAAAAGAATCCATGTCATCACTTTAACTGGGTTAGGCACTTCCATTTTCATGAGATGTAATTGCTTTTCCTTTTTAAGTGACATAATACCTTTGGTTTCAGAAAGAAGATGTCTCGGCTTTTGTGAATGGGCTATTTTTCCTTTGGTTTGCTGTGAAATTTATTATGGGATGAGGCTTGTTTTAATGTGTTCAAGTTTCTGTGTCCTTAAGTTTTAAATTGATTACTTTAATATTATTGACATTGCAGGAGGGATTTGCATTTGCTCACTGCACAACATGCAAGGCACCTTACCACCTTCGAGTGCATGCTGCAGCAGACAGGAAGTGGAGAACCTTGAAATTCCGATTCTTTGTAACAAGAGATATCCTTTTTATTTTTGCAGCTGTTCAGCTTGTATGTTTCTTAACCTTGTGACTTAAACATTGTATAAGATAGAAAGTAAGATGTGTAGCTGTATTTAAGTCATCATTTAATGGGAGATAATTCCCACATATCTAGATAGAAATCTGATGTCTATAACAAAACGTATGGCTGGAAATATTTGAAGAGGAGAAAGTTGTAGAAAACCCAATGCAATATGAGACAAACTTAATATAGTGCACGCAAAAGTGTTGAAATTCTTGCTTCATAATCTACTCATTTTAAGATAATTGCTTGAATGTTATGATGTCTTTGCTTTCATTGCTGTCTATGGTTTATTAATGTTGATGAAAATGGAGAATATGTAATATCTATGATGAAAGTGGAGAATACAGATGTTTTTCATTCTGTCATATAAATCTGTTTCTGCAATGGTCTTTGATGATGTTTCAGGTGAGACCTTACTCTTTGGGGTATTGAAAATGGCAGTGTCCTCAAAAAAACCCTAGACTTCAACGATTGCTGGCCATCTTAAAGAACTTGTTGTCTATGATTAGAGCCAACAAGAAGTTACCTCCTGTTGCTCTGCAATCCATTTTGTATGCATATGTTGATGTGTTTGAACTTTGAAGAACTGAAAGGGCTCTTTCCCATTCAGGCAATGCAACGTTCCATGGATCTTGTCGCAGATGTGGTAAATAGAAGGAAAACAATTGTCGCAGATGTGGTAAGAATTGGACTCCAGGGCATAGATGTGAAGACCTGTCATTACACTACTTTAAAATAGTGGATGTAAGGGAAGTGGAGGTCTTGAACCAAGAAAATGAAACCATGATAAGATGTAATTCTGATTCTAACAATGACAAAACACTGCCAAAAGTGTCATTAGCATCAATCTCATGCACACCATAGAATAGTAATGAAGAAAAAGAAATGATTAATCAAAAGGAACAAAGACAATAACTAACTACAAAATATTTTCCAGCTCATCTAAGGAAGGTTGATAAGACCTAGGGTCTAATGAAAAAGGGGCAAGAAACACAGTCAAACACACAACATCAGAAGTAAGGGAAGTATGTTACCAAGGAGCATCAAGGTTTCATGTTAAACGGTGAGGTAAAAAAACTTCAGAATATGATGTATGTACTATGATGCATACACTACAATGGAACATCACCAATGCTCAAATTGGGAAACAGACAAAAAAAAAGATGATGCTGCCAAGAAAGCATGCTCAGCTAGACAGAATCCTATTTACTATGTTTTGAGGACAAAGCATTCGTTAAGGGGGTGGAAACGTAATAAAAACATAATACTACTAAATATGATGATGATGATCATCATAAATATAAATACTCAGGTTAATGGAATGTCAAGGGTCACACGCCCCTTCACCTTCTGACCAGTCAATCCATATGAGTATACTGTCCTGAGGCTCATTGGAACATCATCAATTTATTATGAATCATTTATTACTCGATATTTATTCTACAATTGCAGAAATACCTCTATCAATTCTTGTGATAAACATGCTTGTTTATCCAAAATATTTTCAGACTTGAAGAACTTTTAGGTGGCATAAACTTCTATAGACATGTTTATTTGCCATTATTTTTACATAGCCCATTCATTGCATCAATCTGTTGACAAGAAAACTCTCACATGGGGACTAAAGTATGTAGTGGTGTTTCAGAAATTGAAAGATATGCTTTGCTCCGCACCA
Source organism: Picea engelmannii (assembly GCA_009831015.1). NCBI lineage: Eukaryota > Viridiplantae > Streptophyta > Pinopsida > Pinales > Pinaceae > Picea > Picea engelmannii. The sequence continues at coordinate 77,162 of ML803674.1, forward strand.
ATGCTTGTTCTTCATGATCTCCAACTCCCTTTTGAAATAGAGACTGATGCTTCTCATTGTGCAATAGGCATGTACTTAAGGAGGGAGGATTCCCGATGGCCTATCATTATCGCAAGCCATGAACAACTACAACACATATGACAAAGAGTTCTATACCCTGGTTCAGGTTCTCAAGCAATGTCATCATTATCTCCTTGTCAAAGAGACCATTCTGCATGGTGATCACCAACCATTCCGGTTGTTGAACTCCTGGTCAAAGATTCAAGAACATCTTCACCTTTAGTGGGTGTAATACCTGCAAGTGTTCCACTTAGTTATCAAATACACGAAGGGATCCACCATTATTGTGTCTGATCTTCTTAGTCGTGCTCTTGCCAAAGTGTCAACATTCTTGACATGTTCTGCACTGCATATGATTATTGGAAGGAGCTTCACCCAACCGATTCTCTTTTTTGTTGAATCCTTGAAGCACTTGCTCAAGCCATTGTCATTAATCAAGTGCCTCTCTTGGACTATGCTTTTAGGGATGGGTTGTTGCACCAACTGAATCAACTTTGTGATCCTACCAGAACAATTAGGCATATCTTAATAAAAGAGGCCCACTTCCCTTCCTATGGGGATCATTTCATAAGACATGGTAGCCACAGGTGCTTTCTGTGTAGTCAATCCACACTTTCTGACTTGAACCTTGGACTTTATTAGTTCTGGTCAGTACCCTCTCGCCCTCGGGGTCGATTTTCATTGACTTCTTTAGTGGGTTGCACAGTACATAGTCACAACACGATTGCATTTTTTGTGGTGTTTTTCCACATTTCCAAGATGACTAGACAATTGATAATTCTACAACTTCCTATTTACTCTTTAGGCATGTGTGGACATATTTTGGGCTACCATTCATAGTTGTTTTGAACAGCATTTTGAAACTGCTTAATCACTTTTGGTGGTAATTAGGAAAGATGCTTGATTGTCAACTGTAATTTTCAAATTTCAAATTTCTTCCATCCTCAAACTGATTGGGTAAGGGAAGTAGTTAATAGAACTTTACTCTACGCTTTTTGGGCATATCATTAGAACAACAGGCAATATATTACAACACAATATAAGAGCACAACACAATATAATAGCCTAATGCATGCATCTATGGGGCATTCTCCATTTGAAGTCTGTTATGGTTTCTAGCCCCTAACTCCTTATGAGATTCCAAATGCTCTTCATGTCCCATCCATTTCACATGATCAAGAAGAGGGAGAAAAAATATATTTCATTCAGAATCTTGCCAAATGTCATGCTGAAGTACAAGACATTCTGGTCCAAATGCAGGCCAAATATAAAGCCTTCCATGATCAGCATTGAGTTCCTCACTAGTTCAAGGTTGGCGATTGGGTATGTTTGCACTTAGACAAGTAACAATCTAGAAAGAGAAACACCACAATCTCAAACCAACTTGATATGGACTATTCGCGATCACCCAAGCTATTGGCTCAAATGCCTTTTGTTTAAAGTTTAAACTTACCGGCTCCGCTTGCCATTAATGATGTTGTCAATGAAACTGAATGCAAAGATATACAATCCGTTACATTTAGAGCAGGTGGTTCCTGTTCGTCATCCCATAGGGACTCTATATTTTTAGGCTCCTTTGGCTGAAGATACTACTTAATGTTCTGTTACCACTTGTTTTGTCACAATAGGGTGCAAGGTCTTCACTAATGACAAATTGCTGAAACCTGAATGATCCACCGATGTCGCCTAGGTTTCACTTTCCACACTTCAGGGTGAATATGAATGACCTCTAGGGGGCCTTTCCTGAAGATTTTCCAGGTCCTATCAAGCTGCCAACTAGGTCTGTCTTTGACCTCAAGTTGGCTCTAAATTTCAACTGTCTAACAATGGTTTGCTGCTGTTTTAGGACAGCAAATTGTTCAGTAACTTTTTCGCTGATTTGTTATGGTTACATAGGCCAAATGGGTGCTCTAACATGTAGTTTTGTCACCAAAGGTTAGCACATGCATACCATAAGCTATATAACACACCTAGAGATCTATTATTGCTGAAATAATGCTGTTCTAAACTCTAACATACATGAAATGAACACAGGTATTTTTGGTCAACATGACCCTGGATAAACCCCCCTCGGGAAAAACCAGTTTGAGATGAATGTATATATATAGAGTGCTTCAAGCATGTAATACAACAAGGAAGATAAATACAAAGGAACCTGATACTTTGCAAGCTCCTCACAAGCTTTGCAATGGTTCCTTGGGATGTGCGCCCCCTCCTTCCTTGACTGTACCTGAAGACCCTTGCGCCCTTGCTCTGTCTCTTTTCTGATTGAAGAACCCTTGCATGCAAACTGCCCTTTGCTTGCCCTCTCAACAACCCACAAATCAGAAACAAGAAAGCTCCACTCCAAATGCTACTTGCTAGCCTTGCGCCCTCCTCCTCAAGTGCACCCTCCTCCTAGCAAATACACTCAACACAAATAACTGAGACTCCAACCTGCCTTGTGCCCTCCATGAACATGTGTGCCCTAGCTTGCTGAACTCTCCTCTGAATTCTCACTTCTCTACTCCTCACCAAACTCCCAAGGTGAACAAGTGAACAATTGAGCTCTCCTTTGCCCTATGTGCCCTCCTTAAGGATGCATGAAGAAACCTAATAAATGGGTGGATGAGATCATCTCATCTCATCCTAATTCAATGGTTGAGATCATCTCAAGTAAATCTCAACTCAAAACCCACTTTACTTAAGTTTCCATAGTTTCACTTTATGTCCTTTAATTCACCCACATAGTGAATTAATTGTCATTTTAGGCTAAAATGACCAAATTTAATTTTTGACTTAAATCTCCTAAGTCAAAGTGAAATTAGACATAAAGTACATGGTACATGGTACAAAGTACTTCCCACATGTGTTTAGAAGCTCACAAACACAAGGGACCACTTTCCAAGGTACCCGAATCTCAACATTTCCTGCTAAAGCATTAATCTTGTATGGCTTATGGATGCCTGACACTAAATGGATGACTGATTATCTGTTTGTATATGTATATGAAGGTGAATGCTCTATTTTAGTAGAGCTGGAAATTGCTCAACAACCTGGTCCCTAGAGTTTGTTCTTGCTTCAACACTTAAAACATTTGAGAACACTCTCATGTGATGTATTATAAACTCCAGGGGTATTTTGGATTACAACTTCTTGTAAAGAACAGGGCTCATTTAAGCATAATACAAGTGTGGATCAGATATGATAAACATAGCTTTTCTTTGAGTTTGCAATTATAACCTTAAAATCAGTATACCAATTCTGACTTAAATATATTCTAATTTCTATTATGAATTAGGATATACCAGCTTCAGACTTTCTTTCAATCCTCCATTTTAAATGAAAATACAGACCGTTTTTTGTATGAACAGAAATGCTTGTCTCAAGGTTACATAAGCTGAGTATAAGGTGCACTATAGTTGTCTTTTCTAGCACTGTAAGGGATATACAAACAGAAAATCAGGTGGGCAGCTTTAGCACTCAGGAATCGACTTTAATATGCAGCAAACAAAACACTATTAAATGGCCCTCTTGCAGTCAGAACGCACTACAGAATATTACTACTTTTTAGGATGTCTTTATGGTGTAACCAGAGCTGTGGATGCTCTCTGCTGTTGTACAAGATCAAGCATAAAAGGAACTCCAAAAACAGAGTATAGCACCACAACACAAATCTGTTTTCCCGAAAAGTATTTCAATTTTTTTCTTAACAGATTTGTGAGGTTTAGGAATAAGTCCAGCCGCTTAAGGTGCATTCCTGTGGCTGTAGGGCGAACTTAATGGGCATAGATCTATGTTTGGGTAAGAAACAAGTTAAATGGGAAAGTTTGTGGCTGCAAAAAATGTTACTAGTGCCTTATCCAGTGTTTGGGTGCATGGGGTGACAATGGGGTCTAGGGTGCTCTAAAGGAAGATCACTTTTCTCTGAGGATGAGGGTGCAACGGCTGAAATATTTACGCTGGAAATGACCCTATCTATGGTTTCCTGAAGAACCCAGAAACTTCACCAAAACATTTTGCTAAAATAAACAAAAATGCAGACTATGAAATTGAAATTTACCATGAAATGATTCTGTATACTATTTCACCATAAACAGAGAGAAATATATCAAGGAAAACCACTTCAAGTGGTAGATATTTTATGAATTGGAACAATGTTACCTGGATTCTCAAGCTTCATAGCATTTGGTGAAGATATACCGGTATGAATGAACTCATATAGCAACAACTACCTCAGCCTCTAGGGTACACCACAAGACCAACCACAGGCTTCTTGAGAAAATACAGTGGACAGAACTCAAGTATTCATTTCTTCAACAACCTCTTACAAGTGAGAAGGGAGCTCTATATATAGGAAAAGAGCCAAAAACCCTCTTGAGTAAAATAATAACATGGAGGAAAAAATAAAATATGGATGGTGCCAACAATTAGTTTCTAATGCCCGCAGGGGTGTAGACCGATTGGCAAGTGCCATGTAAATGGAAGGAAATATATAAAGGAGGTCTCAAGTTCGATTCTCACCCCGATTTACTTGTGCTCCATGCTTGTGGGCTGTGTGGTGCACTTGGGGTTATAGTGGTAGCGGACGGGTATCGACCACGTGTCACGCGAGTACGAGAACCGCGAGTTGCCGATTCCCCCAGTATAATAAAAAAAATAAAAAAAAATTAGTTTCTAACAACTCTCTCAAACAGCTATGTAAGAGGGGTGCATGGCTTCTAGAGAGGTCTAAGTATATTTTCTATAAGTTATGTTAGCCAACATTAGCCTTTTACAAAAATAATCATGAAATAAGCTGCCATGTGCATTTGAGGGGTGCGCCCCATTTCCTAGCTCCAACAATGCTAAAATGATGTCTTGCTGCCTTCACATGTGGGCCCAAGGTGGTGCATCCCACTTTATCCATTATTGTCAACAGCTTAAGTTGCATTCCTAGTGGGTTCATAGCCAACATAGCCAAGGCACCCAAGATAAAGTGAAGATTATTATTTTTTAAATAATTAATCCTGAAAACCTCAGTCCAAACTTAGGAAAAACTGTTAATTAATCCCAGTTAACCAGAAATATATGTAATCTTCACTAGGAAGTATGCAAATATATGCAATATGTCTCCAATATGAATAAAATACATAATAAAGCTGCTGGAGTACAAAAATGTGACCATGGTACTCAAAGGGGTGATGTGATACACCCTCCTAACAAGGTAGACCACCAAGGAAACCATCTATATGCTGAAGATAGTGAGGAATGTGATGAAAAATGACACCAGGGGCATGAGTCTCTTTGCATCAATACCTTTACACGAAGCAAATACACACCTGCCACAGCAGTCAGTTACTAGGAAATCTTGGGATTTCTTAGTGAATCATAAGGGCCATGCCCAAAAAGGTATGTGCGTCCATGAAATGCTACCTGGGGAAACTGCTAGCCAATCTCTGATGATCATAGATGTATGATCAATGATACCTATGCTTTGGAATATGCTCAAGTATGCTTCTCTGACACTGCTACAAGACTATGGGATCATGCTACATAGACCCCCATGCAATATATGTGGTAACAGTGGCTCCAACATGGGGACATGTGCTCTGAAAGTGGACATGAGGACTCCATAATCTCTACTATTTAGTATTACCTGAAATCACCTCAACAAGGAAACAATCGAATACACAATAAAGGGTGAGACTGTCACCCCAGAGATCCATATGGCAACACCATCCATATATAACATAAAGCTACATGATGAATTGCATCACATAAAAACGGCTCTAGAATATGCAAGGAGCCAAATGAGAACAAATGCAAGAAATTAAAGCAAATACTCTAACCTACTCCTCCCAAGAGCTTATTTATTTATGCTATTACATTTTTTTTTTATCATTTTAAGCTAGTAGTCATCATTTGGATAATACAATTTCAAAATCTGCCCATTTACTGGCAAAGGCAACTTTTCACCACTCAGATGACTTAGATTGAAAGAATTGCTTCATGTTTTTCCTTGGATTTTGAAAGGACCAAGCCATAATCTTTCAAACTTGTCGTGCATCCAGGCTTCTCCTTTCACTTGTTCCACATTAAGACCAAGTCTCCTACTTCAAATGATCTTTCATGTGCTATTTTATCAAAAGTGCTCTTTGTCTTTTCTTGACTATCAATTAGATGATCGAATGCCTTCCTATGATTCTCTTCAAGCTCTATCAATTGATTAATCTCGACTTGGACTGCATTTTGATCCATCGTGAATTGCTGCAACAATTGGTAAACAAGAATCTTCAAATGAATATGCAATTTAACGTCCAACTCATACACCCACTGAAAATGGCTCATTCTTGTTGCTAGCTTCTTTGGGTACCTTGACCATAGATGCTTGGCCTTATACATACAAGAGGGGTCTCCAATCTTCTCTCCTCCAGCCACATCCACATCCTGGACTAGTTCCCACCCAACAAATCACTTCCTTTTTTACGATGCTCTCGATTAAGGGCATCAAGCGACAGATGGATCGAGATGATCCTAAATCAATGCAAACACGGAGCACTATTTTTACCTTTGTGAGACCCCATCGACGTTACTAGACCAGACCTCACATTAGCAGACTTACCAGTCGCCAGATGAGATTTTCCAGACCACAACGATAGGGTCTTCATTCTAGACAACAACACAACACTCATTCCAGCTCCTCTCCCGATTCTCTTTCTAGATAGACATCTATTTTGAGTTTTTTTCACTTGGCTGCAGATGTTAGGAGAGATGGTTCTAGTAGACTAGAGTAACCTTGTATCATTGGTGCCATATATTCTAGATCTACTTGCCTTGTACATCTCTCTTCTGGATCGCCTCTCCATTTTTGGAGTTAACTCTCTAGGTTTTAGATTAGACTTCTATTCTATTTTACTTTCTGCTTCTTGCTTTTTTATAGGAGCCTCTTTAGCGCTCTCGCTTTGTATAGACATCATTGTACATAACAGTCCCATTGACCTACTTCAGTGGTCATTTGTCGAACATTAATACATTTATCTTATCTCATCTCTGCCCACAAATCGTATTTTATGTTGTTGTCCCAATTCTTCTTATTATCACCCACTACTTTCTTGATGATTGCGATGAGGTTCTTGTTTTTTGATTTTGCTAATCCATTGCCCCGTGGATAATAGTTCGAAGAATGGGATAAAACAATTCCATAATTGAAGAAGAATGTGGACAACTCGGCCAAACTAAATTCCTTTGCATTATTTTTTGTAATAATCACTGGTGCACGAAACTTTGCTATAATCCTATCTTCAATGAAATCAATCACCACCTTTTCAGTTGCCTTCTTGGTAGGAATGGCCTCAACCCATTGGATAATCTATAGTAGTCAAAATCCATTTGTGGCCATTGCTAGAGTTATCCTTAAATTCTCAAATGAAGTCTAAACCTCACAGCTGAAAAGGTGCTTCAACAACCATCGATTGCAAAGACAATGTAACTAAATTCTTCTTTCCAGTAAAGAACTCACATGGTTGACACACTTTCACAAAAGCATGCACATCAACAAACAATCTGGGCCAATAGATTCATGCTCTCAATATCTTATATGATGTGGTACGAGCAACCAAATGACCCCCACATGATCCTAAATGGAACCCATCCATAAGCTTCTTTGATTATTCCTTATTGACACATCTTAAGATGAGACCATCTGGATCCCTCCATCCTAGACCATCATGAATGAAACAATACTTTGTAGCTCTTAGTCTAAGATCTCTTCCATTGTGGCCTACCAAGTGATCTGGACATGAGAAATTCTTTAGAAAATATATGATATCTGCGTACCATTCATCATTCTCAAGCTCCTCAACCATTGTAGAAACCATATTACGTAATTTAAACCCAAGGCTGTCTCATTACGTTCAACTAACATCATTGCTAAGCCTTGTCCCTTCACTATTTTTGTGGGTTTTATTAGTAGATCATATTCTTGTATTTTGGAAACCCATTTTCCTCTGACACCCAAACAATCCTACTATTCCAAAATGTTCTTTACAACCGAATGAGGGACATATGCTATGATCCTGGAGAATCCTACATACATTTTGAAATGCTTTAAAGATTGAGTCAAAGCATATGATTGTTTCTCCATAGTAGAGTACTTCAATTCAGAATCTCTAAGGTTCTTGTTCATTAAAGCAATAGGTTGCTCCATGTTTTCATCATTCTTTTGCAGGAGCACTTCAACATTCGTATCTTCAGAAGAAAACAAAAATAAGATGAAATCCTTAGAGTAATCAAGAATCACTAGGACAATAGTGGACATAATTGCTTCTTTGATCTTTCTGAATGATTTCCTACTCTCATCATCCCATTTGAACTAACAATCCTTCTTTAGTAAATTTTATAAAAGTTTTACAATCTTTGCAAAATTCGGGATAAACCTCCTGATGAAGTTTATCTTACCAAAGAACGATTGCATGGTTTTTTTTCTTTAAGGAAGAGAGATCTTCTTAATGGCTTCTACTCTAGCAAGATTGATGCAGATTCCTTCCTTTGGAATGATAAAGCCCAACAATTTACCATGATCAAATCTAAAGATCGAGTTCTTTGGATTCAAAGAAATCCCATATTTACAACACCTCTCAAACACTTGCCTCAAATGATCCACATGAGAACCTCTATCTTTTGAAAACACTGCCAGGTCATCTTGATATATTTCAATTAATTTCCCAATCAAATCTCTAAATGCGAAATCCATTGCCCTTTGAAATGTAGATCCTTCATTAAGTAACCTAAAGAGAATCTTGAGATATTCAAATGTTCCCCATGGTGTTGTAATGTTCCCAAGCCAAGATGCCGAGAACATTTTGTTTTTTCATGTGATTTTTAAACGTTTTCTGGTTGTGACATTTCGTCAAACACTTTGCAGTCTTAAGTCTCATGAGTTGCGCTAGGGTTTATACTGATGGTTGTTATGTGTGTTTGCAACAATAATCAACATAAATATAGCAATGGAGCATACCTCAACAAGATTCAAGATCAACAATACAAGAGATAACCCAAAAATACCTCAGATCTGATATTATTCATAATAATGGTTGTCCTCGTACAAAATGGGGCAGATTTGGAATACATATAAGATAGTAGAGTGTCTGGCCTCCAAAATACAAGATAGAAGACGATCCAGGCTTCCAAAAGCCTCTCCAAGCTATAGTCCAAAAACCCAGATGAACCAACTCATAACCCAACAGAGATGTGAAGATCTTCCTAGCACAATGCGCCCCTCACTGGCTGAAGCAAACCAAGAATTCAGCCTCCAAGAAATAAGTTGCCGGATCCCCTGAGAAAGGTGTCAAACTGTAGATCGGGCCAAGGGAAACCCCCTGGTAGAGTCTCGGGCTGAATGATGGAGATCTAACCCTCCAGATGACTGAATCCTCTATCTGGAGTGCGCCCTCCTGGTTGTAGAAGACCCAGAGTTCAACCTCTATGAAGATGGCCTCCAAACCCTCTAGAAAAGATACCAAACTATAGATCGGGCCACTGGAAATCCCCTGGTAGAGTCTCGGGCTTAATGATAGAGATCTGACCCTCCAAATGACTGGATCCTCAATCAATGGTGCACCCTCCTCTCTCTGAACATGTATTGAGCTCCAATAAATAAGACAACAGAGAAACCTCCTCTGGAACAGGCTAGAAAAGGCGCCCTAGGCCATACGAATAATACCCAAAAGTCTGTTTGCTCTGAATCCTTCTCCTCTGCCTGGAACAAACTCTTCTCCTCAAGATGGTGCCCCCTCTTGCTGGAAACCCTCTTGAAGCTGTGCCCTAGCTCTCTCTGAACCTATGGTTGATGTAGAAATCCTCTGTAACTGAATGGATCTGATGTAGAATGGTCAGGGAAAAATCTTTCACCTCCATGACCAAGCTTGGGCTAGGTTGGGTGGGATCTTACACCACCGAGCTGATCTCTAGGGTTTGTTAAGTCAAAACCCTCAAAACCCTCAAAACCCCCAAGTGCATGGGCTCACTAGCAAGAAGCCAGATATCAAATGATAAACAACATAATGAGAGAATAGAGGCCCCTATCTGTCTTTTATCCTCCCTGCTCACCTTGTCTCTCCAAAGTGGCTTTTACTTTATTTAATTATTAATTAATTAATTAAATTACTTTAATTAATTAATTAACCATTTTACCTTTAAAAAGTAGTTTATCCCTCCTTGTGGCTTCCCTAGCCATTGAAAGTCACTTCTCATCATCCTATCCTGTAGTGCTATTCCTCCCGATTCCAATCAGCTATTACGCTAAGAGGTTCCTCCAAGTATTATGCCCAATACGACCTCCTTAGTGAATTTAATTAACATATAGCCCAAAATAACTCAAAATCATGGAAATCGTCGGAATGCAATGGAACCAAAGCCGAGCTGTGCAGAATGGATCATAATGATGAAATAAGATGAGCGATGCAAGACGGACCCCAAAATACCCCTCAATAGCCCCTGTACTCGCTACAACCTCCATCTGGCCACTCTGGTCATCATAACACTCTGTAATACAATGCTGTCCCAAAGTGGGGACATTACAGGTGTCATGAAAGCTGTCTTAACGCTGGTCTTCCTTCTTAACTAAGACTTGATTGTACCCTGAAAAACCCTCCATCATGGAAAACATCTTTGCTTTTGTGACTCTTTGTAACAACTGCTCTATATTGGAGAGGGGATAATTATCTTTGAGGGACGATTGGTTCAGATTTCTGAAATCCACACACAATCAAATTTCCCCATTCTTTTTTCTCATAATACTAAATTTGACACCCATGAAAAATGCTTGGTGCGTGTGATGATCTTAGCTGTAAGAATTTTTTGTAGTTCTTTCTAGATAAGGGGAGTAAGCATAGGATTAATATTTCTTAACTTTTGTTCGAACAACTTTGCTCCTTTAAAAGGAATTGTGTGCTGAATGATATCACCTTTATACACTTTTAGATTATCATAGGACCGGGCAAAGATATCTTTGTATTCCTTGATTAAATTTTCAATCCTTTTCCTTTCTTCGAGGGAAGTACCTGTTGCCGTCCTAATACACACTTGCAAACGTGAGCAAAGTCCAGCTCACTTAGTGTGTCCTTGGAGGCACAATGCCTAGGTTCACAGTCCACACTGTCACCTTGACTGGAACCTCTTTCTTCTAGGCTTACTCCTAGGGAAGCCAAGGGGGGTAGACCCTAGTTACTAGATTGGATTTAACGTTTATGTTCGAGGAGTTGGTTTTAGTTTGTTAAAAAGGCTTTTGGGAAAGCTAGCCTAAGATGCTAAGGCAACAAATGCAAAGTTCAAGTTTATCTATATGACAATCAACCCTTTCCCTAAGTCAACTATGACTAGTGCCTAAGGTTGGGCAAGGGGTCAACTAAGTTTGAGGGTGTTCAATTACAAAATGTTTACAAGTACAATAATTTGAAAACTACCCCACAAACTAAAGATTACAATTATTTATACAATGAAAGATAGATGTTACAAATGTACAAAGATACAAAGATACAAGATATGAAAGTTAGGAGATAATCAAAATGAGATCAACACATGAGCCAAGCATGCCCCAATAGCACTTACTCTATTGGACTGCTTTTCAATGGCAACCACTAAAGCACTCAAGACTCAAGAAGGTGATGCCTCCCCAAGTGGGATACTCAACTCCTTCCCGAATCACACCACAAGAGCAAATAAATAAAGATATATGAATGTGTTAACTTCAAATGCTCATAAAAAAAACTTAAGACAATTAGAGAGATAAACCATAAGATTGCAAATAAAGATCTAAAGATATTAAGTACTTGCAATAGGTGTGTTCCTAAACATACATCTAAATTCCCCCAACACACATGGATTATCTATGCAACTAATGATTAGGAGGTTTCTTAAAAGTTAAGTAAATTTTATTTCCCTCCCCCTAACTATGTTTGGAGCTTTAAGCTTCCTCCTCCCTTGGCCAAATAATTGCCGGGTGCTCAAGATAGTAAGGCAACGAGGCCCACCCTAGCTTCCCAGGTCAGCCCTGACAGTAAGAGTACTTCCCGGAAAGGATCCCCTCCTGGAGGATCACGG